>PVKV010027894.1:0-25789 GCA_004027835.1 Alouatta palliata | reverse complement strand
AAAAAAAAAAAAAAAAAAAAAAAAAAAAAGCCGGGCGTGGTGGCTCACGCCTGTAATCCCAGCACTTTGGGAGGCCGAGGCGGGTGGATCACGAGGTCAAGAGATCGAGACCATCCTGGTCAACATGGTGAAACCCCGTCTCTACTAAAAATACAAAAATTAGCTGGGCATGGTGGCATGTGCCTGTAGTCCCAGCTGCTCGGGAGGCTGAGGCAGGAGAATTGCTTAAACCTAGGAGGCGGAGGTTGCGGTGAGCCGAGATTGCGCCATTGCACTCCAGCCCGGGTAACAAGAGCGAAACTCCGTCTCAAAAAAAAAAAAAAAACGTAAATACTGGGACAATTAAAGCAACGAAATTACAATTTACATATTATCCATCCCGATTAACATTTCAATCAGCCTTCAATTGTGATTGATGTTTATTAAAGTGAGTTATGCCTAAAGACGCTTTCTTCTTGTCAAAATCACAAGGAATATAACACATTAATTCATAATGACCTTTATACTTACTCATATCAATTTTAACAATAGGCTAGTTAATTAGTATTTAAGTTGAGAAAAAAGCAAACGTCAAATCTTTTTTTAAATAAGTCTAAACAAAGCTAAATATACCAAATCTCTTAACAAAATCTTTGTAAATCATTTGTAAAAATTACTCAACTACTAATCCCTTTTTTGGTGCAAAGAACTATACTACTTACAAAAGTAAATGTACAAGGAAACAAAACGTTAACGGGAGGATGTTCCGATGCAAAACTAAACTATGGCAAATTTAACAAAATTGAAGCTTCTCATTAAGATCTAATTTTTAAAAGTTTTCGCGTTGTAGATTCCACAACACGCATTCATTTCAACAGTTACGAAAATCGTTTTTCAAATGAGGTCTATTCAGATTGACTTTATCTAAAAAAGAGTAACAAAACCCAGGTGCTTACGAAGGGTTACAATTTTACTTGCCACCAGTTTTCCCAATGGCTACTTTGTTTCATTTCCTCATATTTAATACAAATGCACATTGAGATGGTTTAAAAGTATGCAACAATTTATAGGGACTAGATGTCAACAAATTAGTCTAAAGCAAGCTTGATAAATACTATATCATGCCGATTTTTGTCCAGAATAATTATAATGGCGGAGGGGGGATAAAGGATGGGAGAGGGGAAGAGGAGCTTAACTCTACACGCACATCTCCCAAAAAGAGCTCGTTCTCTCGACTACAGGATTATTGTAAAGGGCCCCTAAGCTTTAGACAGTGCTCAGGCAGGGTGCGTTAGTGTCAGCCTGGCTGGGATGGATTCGTGCAAGGGATGTCACTCAAATGCAAGTAAAAGTACGGTCCTTGCGACTTATTTCGAGTTTTGTTTGCAACAGTAGCCTAAGGCCGCTACTCAGCGACTTCTATCTAAAAACCAGAAAATCAGCAACCCCCGCGTCATCAATCAAGCTCACAAGGAAGGCTTTTGGGGCAAGGGGGCAACAGGGCACCCTCAAATCTTTGAGGCTCGCTCCAAGCAGAGGCAGCAACCTGAGCTGCTCTGGGGCTCTTGCCGCTCCAGGAGACTCCCGGAGCCCCCGGGCCGCCTCCCCGTGCCGGCGCGGCGGGGAGGGCCCCACTCCACACCCCGGGCTCGCCCCGCGGTCCAGCCCCAGGGAGGTTAACCCCTTCGGCGGCCCCCACGCCCTCCCCAGGCGGGGCCCGGAGCCCCCGCCCTTCTGCCTCCCCGGGACTAGGGGGCCCAGGTAACTCTGGGGGACGAAGGCGCGGCGGGCGCAGAGGCGGCGGGTGGCTCCGGCCTAGGCCCGGGCAGCGTGTCCCGGCGCCCTCCCCCACTCCCACACGCTCGCTCCGGGCAGGGTGCGGGAGCACGCCCGCCCGCCGCGGCGTCGGCTCGCCGCGGCCTCGGGTCCCCTTCCGGCCGAAGGCGCGGGCCGGCGGCTACCTGCGGGCTGTGGAGGGCCATGGCGGCCCGTTTCAATGGGACTCGGCGGTCCTCCGGCTGCTCACGCTGCTTCCCCCGCCGCCGCCATCTTCTCGCCCGCACATACACACTCGCATCGGCCGCCGCGCCTGCGCACTGGCCGCGCGCCGTGGGGCGCGGGGAGGCCGGCGCGCCGCTGCGCCTGCGCGGCCGACAGGTGGGCGTGCGCCCGCAGGGCCGCGGACCTTCCCCGCGGTGTTCGGAGGTGCCCGGACTCTGAGCCCCGCGCCCCTCGGGCGGAAGCGGCCGGGCAGCTGCACACTAGGAGCCCGCCCGGGCCTGGCTGTGGAGCCGGAAGGAGAGAGGGCAGGCAGGTGGAGGTGGCAACGCTGAGGCGCTGGCGGGCCCCGGCTTCCCACCTGCTGGGGGTTACCTGGGCGCCCGGACCCCGGGAGCCGCCGCCTGAGGTCGGCACGGGGCCCACGAGCCGCCCTTGGCGTCCCTGGGCCGGGCCTCGGGAGTGTTAGCAGAAGATCCTAGAGGAGGGTCTGGTTCATGAAGTTCCTTTTGCCGCCCATTCATTCATTTGTTCCCTCTTCATTCACACCCCAAGTCCTACCCGGACGTCTGGGCCACGCCTTTTGCTAGGCATTAGGGGAGAAAAGCAAAACAGACGAAAACAAAACCGTAGGGCGCAAAAGCACGCGTAAAGTGCTTGACGCGAGGCCTGCCAAGTAGCAAGCATTCAGCAAATGCTACGTATTGCACACGTCCGTGCGTGTGCACAGGCAAACCAGCCTTGGGTTTGTTGGTTCATTCATTCTTCTAGAAAAAAGGGCCCCTGCCTGACTGCAGCGTTTTCCAGCCAGTGTGTCCACCCTTAGGTTCTGGCCCCTTTTCGAGCTGTGATTTCAGACAAGCGACTTCCCTTTCCTAAGCCTTGGTCTCCTCACCTGCGAATAAGACAAATCTGTCATAACGCGTAAGATTTCTGAGGTTCAAACTAGATTAATGTGAGCACACTGGCCAAGAGAACAGTCAATAAAAATTGGCTACCGTGATTGTCGTTAATAACCATTATCATTGGTTTCATTTGTTCAACAAACGCCTACAGAGTCTACTCTTGGTAGACCCAACGCTAAGCTGAGGAGATTAACAGGAAGATCCGTTCCCACCTTATATGAAATAGGGGGCCTGGTCTCTTCATAAATGGGATGCCGTGAAAAATGTAAGTGGGCCGGGCACACTGGCTCACATCTTTAATCCCAGCACTTTGGGAGGCCAAGGTGGGCGGATCACTTGGGGTCAGGAGTTGGAAACCAGCCTGACCTGTCTCTACTAAAAATACAAAAATTAGCGGGTTGTAGTGGCGCACCCCTGTAGTCCCAGCTACTTGGGAGGCTGAGGTGGGAGGATCGCTTGAACCCGGGAGGTGGAGGTTGCAGTGAGCTGAGATTGCGCCACTGCACTCCAGCCTGGGCAACAGAGCAAGTCTCTGTCTTAAAGAAAGAAAGAAAGAAAGAAAGAAAGAGACAGAAAGAAACAAAGAAAAAGAAAGAAGAAGGAAGGAAAGAAAGAAAAAAAGAAAGAAAGAAAGAAAGAAAAAGAAAGAAAGAAAGAAAGAGAAAGAAAGAAAGAAAAAGAAAAAGAAAAATGTAAGTGGCAGGGAGGGGTCGTTCCAAAATAGAAGAGCTAGAAACACATAACCCAATACAATGTGTCAGTCTTGCTTGGATCCTGATATGTCTTTTAAACTGGTTTTATTATTTATTTGTTGACAATCAGAGATGTTTGAATATGGATTGAATATAAGTGATCTTAGTGAATTATTAGGTTTTTTTTTTTCTTTTTCTTTGAGATGGAGTTTTTTTATTTTTGACGGGGTTTTACTCTGTCCCCTAGACTGGAGTGCAGTGGCATGATCTTGGCTCACTGCACCCTCCACCTTCCGAGTTCAAGCAATTCTCCTGCCTCTTCAGCCTCCTGAGTAGCTGGGACTACAGGTGCCTGCCACCACACCCAACTAATTTTTGTATTTTTAGCAGAGATGGGGTTTCATCCCATTGGTCAGGCTGGTCCTGAACTCCTGACCTCATGACCTACCACCTTGGCCTCCCAAAGTGCTGGGATTACAGGCATGAGCCACTGTGCCCAGCCTGATTATTATTACTGTTTTTTGAAATGGAGTCTCGCTCTGTTGCCCAGGCTGGGATGTACTGGTGCAATGTCAGCTCATCACAATTTCTACCCCCCTTCAAGCGATTCTCCTACCTCAGCCTCCCAAGTAGCTGGGACTACAGGCACACGCCACCATGCCTGGCTAATTTTTGTATTGTTACTAGAGATGGGGTTTCACCACATTGGTCAGGCTGGTGCTGAACTCCTGATCTCATGACCTACCACCTTGACCTCCCAAACTGCTGGGATTACAGGCATGAGCCATCACATCTGGCCCTTGGCCTGAATTATTGGTGATTTTATAGTGTAATAATGATACTGTACTCATTGAGAGAATGTCCTTATTGTGAGGAGATGCATTCTGAAGAATTGAGGAGTGAAGACCATAGTGCCTGCAAACTATTATTTAATGGTTCAGCAAAAGATAAAATCATATACACACATAAACATTCAGGGAGAGAAAGCAATACGGCAAAATGTTTACAATTGTCGGCTCTAAGGGGTGCTATATATTTCAGCTTTTCTCTATGTTTGAAAAGTTTCATAACAAAAAATTGGGGAAAACAATACAATATAGTGCCTGTGCTATGACTGTAACCATGGAGAAGTGATGTCTGCACATGGATAGAAACTGAGGGGAACATGAACACTCGCTGGTGATTTATAGTCATATGTCTGATTTTTATTATACAGTTACTTAACAAACAAAAGTGATAATAAACAAAGATCCCAGTCTTCATTTTCAAATAATTCACGTAGATATTAACGCATGTCTTCAATACAAACAAATAGATGTTAAAAGGAAGATATGAACAAGCACTAAGGCCTGCAGTGCTTAGCAGACCCTGGTGATACGTTGCAGCTGTGTTCCCACCCAAATCCCACCTTGAACTGTAATGACCTCCACGCATCAACGGTGGTGCCAGGTGGAGATAATGGAATCATTGGTGTGCTTTTCCCCCATATTGTTCTCATGGTAGTGAATGAGTCTCATGAGATCTAATGGGTGTGTGTGTGTGTGGTTTTCTGTTTGTTTAGTTGTTTTTTTTTTCTTTTTGAGACAGTCTTGCTCTGTTGCCCATGCTGGAGTGCAGTGGCACCATGTCAGCTCACCACAACCTCCACCTCCTGGATTCAAGTGATTCTCCTGTCTCAGCCTTCAGAGTAGCTGGGGCTACAGGCATGTGACACTACTCCAGGCTAATTTTTGTATTTTTAGTAGAAACGGGGCTTCACCATGTTGGTCAGGCTGATCTTGAACTCCTGACCTCAAGCAATCCCCCGGCCTTGGCCTCCCAAAGTGCTAGAATTACACGTATGAGCCACTGAGCTTCTCGTGGTTTTATAAACAGGAGTTCTCCTGCACAGGCTCTCTTGACTACTGCCATGTTAGACGTGACTGTGCTCCTCATTCGCCTTCCACCATGATTGTGAGGTCTCCCCAGCCATGTGCAACTGTGAGTCCATTAAACCTCTTTCCTTTATAAATTACCCAGCCTTGGATATGTCTTTATTAGCAACTTGACAATAAACTAATACACCTGGTTTCTCCCACGAGTCTAGGGATAGTGGCGTAGGTCTGGGAGTCAACAAAGGCTCAAGTTCAAATCTGGAATCCCCATCACTGGCTGTGTGAACCTGGGAAAGTTACCTAAGTTTTCCGTGAATCTTTTGTAGTAGGTGGTGTGATGGGCAGAATAATGCCCTCAAAGATGTTCATGCCCCAACCTCAGAACCTGCGAATATATTACTTCACATGGCAAAAGGAATATTGCAGACGTGATAATGTTAAGGGCCATGAGATGGGTTATCTGGGGAAATAATATAATTATGACTGGTGGGTCCCATGTAATTACAAGGGTCCTTATGAGGGAAAGAAGGAAGGGCAAGAGAGTCAGGTCACAAGGAGATGTGAAAACAGAAGCAGCAGGAGAGAGGGAGAGATTTGAAGATGCTACGCCACTGGTTTGGAAAACAGAGGAAGGTGCCACCAGCTGAGGAAGGTGCCACCAGCCGAGGAAGGTGCCACCAGCCAAGGAAAGTGAGTGGCCTCTAGGAGCTGGACAAGGACAAACATTTTCTCCTAGAGCTTCCAGAAGGAACATAGCCTTCCTTACCTTGATATAAGCCCGTAAGTCTTCTGAGCTACAGAACTTTAAACCAAAAAACCTGTGTTGATTTAAGCCGGTAAATTTTGTGATTTGTTCCAGCAACAATAGGGAACTCTGACAGGGGAAGTAACACCACCTGTTCTATAAGCCTGTTGCCAGGAGGAAATGAAGTAATAGAGCTAGCACGTGGAGTGCGCTGCCTGGTGCTTTTATTTATTTTTAATTTTTAATTTTTTTTTTTTGAGATGGAGCTTCACTCTGTTGCCCAGGCTGAAGTATAGCAGCGCGATCTTGGCTCACTGCAACCTCCGCCTCCCAGGTTCAAATTATTCTTCTGCTTCAACCACCCAAGTAGCTGGGATTATATATAGGCATGCACCAGTACGCCCAGCTAAGGTTTGTATTTTTAGTAGAGACAGGGTTTCACCATGTTGGTCAGGCTGGTCTCGAACTCCCGACCTCAAGTGATCCACTTGCCTCAACCTCCCAAGGTGCTGGGATTATAGGTGGGAGCTACTTCGCCCGGCACCTGATGCTTTTAAACTACCATTCAACAAATGGTAAGGGAGTTTTTCTCATTGTCCAGGTTGGGAATAAGGCTTCCAAGGGAGGTAACACTTGAGATGGATCCCAATGGGTAGGTGTTTCCCAAGAGTTCTTTTCTCGAACTCTGAAAGTATAAAGGAATGCCACTAATTGTGTAGCCTTAAGCAAGTACCTAACATCTCAGGACCTCAGTTTCCTCATCTGCAAAATGGGAGAAATACTACCTCCCAGAGATACTGTGAAAAGGAACATGCTAAGATAACAGATGCAAATTGCTTAGCAAGATGTCTGGCACACATCAAGAGCTTAATAAATGGTGAAAATTGTCGTTATTATTCCCAGAGTCCTTAGAAGGGAAGCTGAGGTTGGAACAGGAAGGGCTTAGTGCATTTGACAGCATTTATTACCAATGATAAAATTCAAGCTTTCTTTCAAACAAAAATTAGAATTTGGGGACACTTGTATCCACCATTGTGAGTTGGACAGCTACCCAATTCTTAGAGACTTTTCTGATGAGAGTGGTGGTAATAGTAACAGATGAAACTTTTTTTCAACTTTTAGATTCAGGAGGTACACGAGCAGGTTTGTGACGTGGGTATACTGCATGATGCTGAGGTTTGGGGTAGGAATGATCTTGCCACCGAGGTACTAAACATGGAACCCAATGATCAGTTTTTCAACCCTTGCCACCCTCTCTCCCTCCCACTTTGAGTAGTCCCTAGTGCCTATTGTTGCTGTGTTTATAATCAAAAATAAATAGAGAGAATGCTTCAACATTTTGAGGATGTGCATAACTCAGCGAATCAATGTTTTGCAAATGACTGGTGTTATAAAATTACGCATGAGTAAAAGATCCATTCAAACTATAAGATAAGCCAGTGGGGCCAGGCGCAGTGGCTAATGCCTATAATCCCAGGCTAGTCTCACTCCTGAGCTCAAGCAATCCTCCCTCCTCGATCTCCCACCGTGCTGGGATTACAGGTGTGAGCCGCCGCTCCTGGCCCAGACTTATAAAAATTTGCAAAAATATAAAATAATGCCACTCCTTTCACCAAAATGTTTTGTTTTGGAGTATAGCTGTTATTCACTTAAATGATATTATTTATGTTTATATATTTTTTATTTTTATTTACATATTTTAAATAAATTGATATTATTTTGTAATGTTTCAGTTTTTATTTCTACTATGGTAAGCAACAACAGATACAACTCACAAAAACAGCAATAATTTTTTTCTGTTTTTCATTTAATTCTTTATCCTTGCCAGCAGGAGGTCATCCCAACAAAAAAAAATTTTTTTTTTTTTTTTTTTTTTTGAGATGGAGTCTCACCCTGTCGCCTGGGTTGGAGTACAGTGGCGCGATTTGGGCTCACTGCAACCTCCAACTCCCAGTTCAAGTGATTCTCCTGTCTCAGTCTCCCGAGTAGCTGGGATTACAGGCACCCACCACTGCACCCAGCTATTTTTTTGTATTTTTTTGGTAGAGACGAGATTTCACTATGTTGGCCAGGCTGGTCTCAAACTTCTGACCTCACAATCCACCCGCCATGGCCTCCCAAAGTGCTGAGATTACAGGCGTGAGCCACTGTGCCCGGCCTGAAAAGACGTTTGAGACAATTTAGAGACTGCAGGTGAGGCCTGGCAAATATCAAGGAAGTACCAATACATGTGTTAGGTATAATCATGACATTGTGGGGGTTTTGGGTTTTTTGTTTATATTGTTGTTTTGAGACGGAGTCTCGCCATCACCAGGCTGGAGTGCAGTGGCGCGATCTCAGCTCACTGCAACCTCCACCTCCCGATTCTCCTGCCTCAGCCTCCTGAGTCGCTGGGGCTACAGGAACACTACCAAGCCCAGCTAATTTTTGTATTTTTTGTAGAGTCGGGGTTTCACCATGTTGGCCAGGATAGTCTAGATCTCTTGACCTTGAGAGCCGCCCACCTCGGCCTCCCAAAGTGCTGAGATTACAGGTGAGAGCCACTGTGCCTGGTCGACATCATGGTTTATATAAGAAAATCCTCCTGGTTTTAAGAGATGTACTCTGAAATATGTAGAGAATGAAATGATATGAGGTATGGGATTTGCTTTAAAACATCTGAGGACATAACTGGAAGAAAAAAGGAAATGACAAAGTGAATATTGCAAAATCTTGGTAGCTATTGAATCTGATTTATGGGTGCCTTTGTTAGTCCCGGTCCTCTGAGAAGCAGGGACCAAGAAGTGGAAGAAAGAAAAGGCCCAGGAGGGAAAGAGGAGGGCTAGGCAGAGATGGGAGATTGTCGGGCAGGCTGTGGGGCTGGCCCCTGCAGAAGAGAGCGGGAAGGCAGAGGGCTGGGAAAAAGAGGCTTTTACTGTAGGGCAGTTTTCTAAAAGTTTCAGTAAGGCATCAGGAGTCCTTGGGACACAATTGCACCTAAGAGTAGTCCCGTATGTCCCAGAAAATAACCAGCCTAGTCGCTGTTTCCTGTGGCTGCTGTCATAACCACAAACTAGAAGGTTTAAAGCAACACAAATGTATTCTCACAGCTCTGGAGGTCAGAGTCTGGAGGCGCCGAGGAGGACGCTGCTGCGGGCCCATCTCCCGGCTTCTGGTGCAGCCGGCCACCCTTGGTGATCCTCAGCTTGTCGCATCGTGGCTCCAGTCTCTGTTCCTGTCTTCACATGCCTGCTTTCCTGTTTGGCTCTGTCTGTCATGTAGTAAAACCAACACAGACAATTTTTCCTCCAGAGCTGAATCAGATTTCGGGTGGTCCATGGGAGCCCTGAATTACAGCTTGCTCTGCAGGGATGTGTTATCTGAAATCTATTTACTGTTAAACAGCAGCATCAAAGTCAGCTCAGCAACCTGCCCTAGGAAGGAAGGGGGACCTGTGGAGGAAGCACACAGCCCTGCCTCTCACCTGAGCCTCGCTCAGATCTCTTTGCTCATTGAAGGCATGTTGAATTGACTAGACCCCTCTCTTTTTTGTTGTTGTTCTAATTCTTTTGCTCCTCTTTTATTTTTGGCGGCAGAACTCACAGAGCTAATGTCTCTTCTTAAGTAACGGTCTATATAACGCAGTTCCTCACTTGCGCATTTTACTCGTTTCCCTTGTCTCTGCCCCTGCCCAGGCAGTGGACCAAATTTAGGCATCACCATCTTCAAACACTTTGGCCAGGAGAAAAAACTCCTTAAGAAAGGGAGTAAGGCCAGGCACGGTGGCTCACACCTATAATCCCAGAACTTGTGGAGGCTGAGGCGGGCAGATCACAAGGTCGAGGGTTCAAGACCAGCCTGGCCAACATGGTGAAACCCTGTCTCTACTATAAATACAAAAATAGCCAGGCATGGTGGTGGGCACCTGTAATCCCCGCTACTCAGAAGTCTGAGCCAGGAGAATTGCTTGAAACCGGAAGGCAGAGGTTGGAATGAGCTGAGATGGCACCATTGTACTCTAGCCTGGGCAACAAGAGTGAAACTCTGTCTCAAAAAAAAAAAGGAGGGGGGGGGTAAGAAAAAAATAAAAGACACATTATTGATCTAGATTTCATTCATTCTTTTTTTTTTTTTTTAAACAGGGTCTCACTCTGTCACCCAAGCAGGAGGGCAGTGGTGCCATCTCGGCTCACTGCAATCTCTACCTCCTGGGCTCAAGTGATTCTCGTGCCTTAATCTCCAAAGTAGCTGAGACTACAGACACACGCCACCACACCCAGCTAATTTTGTTTACTTTTTGTAGAGACAAGGTCTCATTATGTTGCCCAGGTTGTTCTTGAACTCCTGGACTGAAGTGATCTACCTACCTAGGCCTCTGAAAGTGCTGGGATTACAGGCATGAGCCACTGTGCCTGCCTGGATTCCATTCTTAATTCAGTCCCCAAGTCACTCTAAGACCTTGGAGAAATCACTAATTTTCTGTAACTTGGTTCCTACATAAGGAAGAAAGCCCTGTTTGTCCTGCAAGCTACTCTGTCCTGAGTATACACTGAGATCAGCAGAGACGATGAAGGTGATGGTAACTTCAATCATGTGAAATGATACATTAGCTACAATGTGTTCGTATTATCAATGAGTTGAAGTGGTGACATTATTATTTAATGCTCCTTCATTATTCTTGATCCAGTCACCCTTATAAAGCCTTCCTTTTCCTACTTATCCGAGAATTTCTTGTTTTTCATCAATGTTCATGTTATGTAGGTTTCCTTCTTCTTTGCCAGACCACCTAGGGAAAAAAAGCATTCTTTAAATCTCAGTTAGCCTACAAAAAAAAAAGTATATTTTTCTACTCTAAAGGCAACTTGATTATTTTAACAGAATTATACAACTTTGAAGAAAAAATAATCCATGACTCTCACCCCAGCATTCTAGCACAAACACTGATTGTTTGATTTTGTAAAGCTTGTTGTTATCATGGATGTGATCGGAATCTACAAAATAGACTCTGGAGTCCCAGGGTCTGAGCTCAGTTCCCAGCTCTCCCACTTAGCAGCAGGTAAGCTGTGGACAAGGCTGCTCCTGGAAGCCTTTTTCTTCGTTTGTGGCATGGGGGTACTGATGCCTTTCTAACAGGTCATTGGCAGGATTAAATGAGATGGCGTATGTCAGCTGTGGTAGGGTAAACTGAGGTACGTGGAGAAACATCAGCAAAGTTACCCCAAGAAGCCAGTCACTACTGAGGGACCCTCCAGAGGGTGTGGCATAGAGGAATGGAGAGAAGGGTGATCCAGAAAAACCAGGGTAGTTCACCCAGCACCTCCAAGGTGCAGGGGTGGTCGCAGCTGAGTTTCCAGGGAGAGCCAGGGAGTCTTGGCAGAGATGGCACTGGCTAATTGGGCAGGGGTCTGGTCATATAATAATGTGAACCATTTACTGAGCATTGTCTGCTAAGCACTCAGATTAAACCCTTTATATGCATCACTCATTTATTTACTCGTATGTATTCATTTGACAAAATCGTCGTGAGCAGGTGAGGCATAGGGGCTCGTGCCTGTAATCCCAGCATTTTGGGAGGCCAAGGTGGGTGAATCACTTGAGGTCAGGAGCTCAAGACCAGCCTGACTAATGTGGTGAAACACCAACTCTACTAAAAATACAAAAAATTAGCTGGGCATAGTAGTGTATGCTTGAAATCCCAGCTACTCGAGAGGCTAAGGCAAGAAAATCACTTGAACCCAGGAGGCGGAGGTTGCAGTGAACCAAGATCGTGCCATTGCACTCCAGCCTGGGCAACAGAGTGAGACTCTGTCTCAAAAATATAATAAATAAAAATCAAAAAGTGTGCAGCCGGGTGTGGTGTCTCACGCCTACAATCGCAGCACTTTGGGAGGCCGAGGCGGGCGGATAACAAAGTCGGGAGATTGAGACCATCCTGGCCAAAAACCCCATCTCTACTAAAAATTAAAAAAAAAAAATTAATTAGCTGGGCCTGGTGGTGTGTGCCTGTAGTCCCAGCTACTCTAGAGGCTGAGGCACAAGACCATCCCATTGCACTCCAGCCTGGCGACACAGTGAGACTCCGTCTCAGAAAAAAAAAAGAAGTGTAGTGAGCTCCTACTATATGGAAATATTAGATGCCAAAGATATGAGGGTAAGTTGAACAAAATGCACACGTTATCATGCCACCGCTTCGATCTGTCCCCATTGTCACATGCCTGCTTTCCTGTTTGGCTCTGTCTACGTCATGTAATAAAACCAGCACAGACAATTTTTCTTCCAGACCTGAATCAGATTTCAGATGGTCCATTTAAGCCCTGAATTATGGCTCACTCTGTGCAGATGTGTTATCTGAAATCTGTTTATCATTAAATAGCAACATCGAACTCAGCTCAGCAACCTGCCTTAGGAGGGAGGGAGGACACATGGAGGGAACAAAGATCCTTCCTGTAAACTAAGGAACGAGGAGGGACAGGAGCAGAGAGAGGTTTGAACACGATCTCTCTGGCTGCAGCAGGTAGAGTAGCCTGGGAGGAATAAGGGTGAAATAGCAGGATATTGCACTTAACAGGATGTTACGAGAATCTCTGCCGGTAAACTGAGAAGGTACACAGTATGTATATAAATGTGGATACAGACAGATTCTATGTGCCTGTTTTAGTCCATTTTCATACTGCTATGAAGAAATACCTGAGACTGGGCAATTTATAAAGAAAAAGAGGTTTAGACTGGGCGCAGTTGCTCATGCCTGTAATCCCAGCACTTTGGGAGGCTGAGGTGGGTGGATCACCTGAGGTCAGGAGTTCGAGACCAGCCTGGCCAATATGGCAAAACTCCATCTCTACTAAAAATACAAAAATTAGCCATACATGGTGGCGCGTGCCTGTAATCCCAGCTACTCAGGAAGCGGAGGCAGGAGAACTGCTTGAACTGAGAGGGCGGAGGTTGCGGTGAGCTGAAATAGATCACACCACTGCACTCTAGCCTGGGTGATAGAGTGAAACTCCATCTCAAAAAATAAAGAAGAAAGAAAGAGAGAGAGAGAGAGAAAGAGAGAGAGAGAGAGAGAAAAGAAAGAAAGAAAGGAAAGAAAGAAAGAAAGAAAGAGAAAGAAAGAAAGAAAGAAAGAAAGAAAGAAAGAAAGAAAGAAAGAAAGAAAGAAAGGAACGAAGGAGGAAGGAAGGAAGGGAAGAAAGGAAGGAAGGAAAGAAAGAAAAGCAGGTTTGGAAAGGTCTCATAATTATGGTGGAAGGTGAAGGAGAAGCAAAGTCACGTCTTACATGGTGGTAGGAAACAGAGTATGTGAAAGGGAACCGCCCTTTATAAAACCATCAGATCTCATGAAACTTATTCACTATGATGAGAACAGCACAGGAAAAACCCACCCCCATGATTCAGTTACTTCCCACTGCATCCCTCCCAGGACACATGGGAATTATGGAGCTACAATCCAAGATGAAATTTGGGTGGGGACACAAACAAACCCTATCAATGCACACATATACACTCTTGCTCTTGGCACATACTGTTAGACGGGTAGCTTGTTTGTTTTCAGCATCTCACCATCATTGAGAGCACTGCCGTGAAGTGTTTATTTCTTAACTGACCTTTCCCTGACTTTATTATATTAAGTAAATAACTAAGCAATGACTTGGCGGATGGTGAGCCTTTTACATCTTAGCTGGGGCAACCCCCAAGAGTTTCCCAACAGCTGTCACTGCTCAGAAAGGAGGCCACTTAATGATAATGAAATTGAGGAGGAGATGAATTTTTTTTTTTTTTTGGTCCCACCATACACTGGTGAGTCAAAGCCACAGGGTTTTCTGGTTCTGCCCTAACGATCATGACCTTGCTCTGGGGAAGTGGGGATCACATAGGTCTTCCTTTCCATTATAGCCTTAACGCAAGGCATGATCTCTGACATGTGACGAGAGCTCAACTCATGTTTGATGAATTAGTCATAAGCTGAGGCCCCAAAGAACATTTGAATGGTAGCTAAAGTCTCTGGACAAGGAGGCAAACAAGCTTCATGCCCTCAAAAACCATCTGTATGTTTTCTCCTGGGTAGAGACTCCCTTTCCCCGCATGACAAAGTAGGTTTTTCAGATTGGAGAGATTATCCTGCTAGTGAGAAACACCTCGAATCTTTCCTGGATTCCAGCAACATCCTATTAACTGTGATATCCTGCCATGTTTTTGTTTTTTGTTTTTTGTTTTTAGACAGAGTCTCACTCTGTTGCCCAGGCTGGAGTGCAGTGGTGCCATCTCGGCTCACTGCAACCTCTGCCTCCCAGGTTCAAGTGACTCTTTCACCTCAGCCTCCCCAGTAGCAGGGATTACAGGTACCCACCACCAGGCCCAGCTAATTTTTTGTATTTTTAGTAGAGATGGGGTTTCACCATATCGGTCAGGCTGGTCTTGAACGCCTGATCTCAAGTGATCCACCTTTCTCAGCCTCCCAAAGTGTTGGGATTAAAGGTGTGGATGTAATCATGCCCGGCCAATATCCTACTATTTAACCTTTATCCATCCCAGATTACTCTCCATGCAGTAGCCAGGAAGATCCTGTTCAAATGGATGTCTGCTCCTGTCCCTCCTCTGCTCAGACCCTTCACTGGCTCTGTCTCTCTGAGTAAAAGGAGAAGTTCCTACAGTGACCTGCAAGGCCCCAGTGATCTGGCCCAGTGTCCCCTCATTGCCTGCTCATCTCCCTCTTGCTCCTTCTGTTCCAGTCACATGGACCTCCTTACCGGTCCTCAGACAGGCCAGGATGCTCCTGCCCCAGGGCCTTTGCACTTGCTGATCCCTGTGACTGTAATATCGTCCACACATCCCTGTGGTGACTCCTTCACTTTCTCCAGGGTCATCTTCTCATGAGGACTTCCCTGACTTCCCTGTAGAATATGGGAACATTGGCCAGGCGAGGTGGCTCATGCTTGATATCCCAGCACTCTGGGAGACCAAGGTAGGTGAATGGCTTGAGCCTAGCAGTTTGAAACCAGCCTGGGCAACATGGTGAAACCCCATCTCTACTAAAAATGCAAAAATTAGCCAGGTATGGTGGCGGGCGACTGTAGTCCCAGCTACTCTGGAGGCTCAGGTGGGAGGGTGTCATGAGCCTGGGAAGTAGAGGCTGCAGTAAGCTGAGATCATGCCACTGCACTCGAGCCTGGGTGACAGAGTGAGACTCTGTCTTGAAAAGAAAGAAAGAAGAAAGAAAGGAAGGAAGGAAGGAAGGAGGGAAGGAAGCAAGCCAGGCAAGGTGGCTCGTGCCTGTAATCCTAGCACTTAGGGAGTCCGAGGTGGGCAGATCACCTGAGGTCATGAGTTTGAGACCATTGTGGCCAACATAGTGAAACCTCATCCCTATTAAAAAGACAAAAATTAGCCGGGTGTGGTGTCAGGTGCCTGCAGTCCCAGCTACTTGGGAGGCTGAGGCAGGAGAATCGTTTGAGCCTGGGAGGTGGAGGTTGCAATGAGCCGAGATTGCACTACTGCACTCCAGCCTGGGCAACAGAGCTAGACTTTGTCTCAAAAACAGAAAGAAAGAAAGAAAGAAAGAAAGAAAGAAAGAAAGAAAAGAAAGAAAGAAAGAAAGAAAGAAAGAAAGAAAGAAAGAAAGAAAGGAAGGAAGGAAGGAAGGAAGGAAGGAAGGAAGGAAGGAAGGAAGGAAAAGAAAGAGAAAGAAAGAAAGAAGAAAGAAAGAAAAAAGAAAGAAAGAAAATGGAAGCAGCTCTCCCCTAACACTGCTTATCCTTATTCCTGCTTTATCTTTTCTCATTAGGCTTTGTCACCAGCACACCATGCATTTTGTTTCTTTCCTTTCTTTTTTTTAAAAAGATGGGGTTTCACCACATTGGTCAGGCTGGTCTCGAACTCCTGACCTCAGGTGATCCGCCCACCTCAGCTTCCCAAAGTGCTGGGATGACAGGTGTGAGCCACCGCGCCGGCTTCTTTCCTTTAACGCCTGTCTTTCCCGCTGATGTGGACACCCCGTGAAAGCAGAGCTCTTTGTTTTGTTCCCTCCATTATCCTCAGAGCCTAGAACAGTGCCTGTCACATAAGTGCTCAATAAATGTGTACTGAATTAACTCAGCAGTTAATTAAGGAAACAGAATGGGTGTCTCCTGAGAGCCAGGACAAGTCACTGACTTTATCTGGGGTCTTCTCCAGTGACACATGGAGGAGGACCCCAAGTCTCCAGGATCTCTGCTACCTCCAACAACTGTGACGTTCAAACATCAAGATTTGGACTATTCATCCATTGGTTCCAAAATGTCATTCTTACTGTCTTTTCTTTTTTTCCAAAATGTTATTATTTAACTTGCAATGCGTTCCAAAGCATAACAGCCCATAGCTTCACTACCTTCAAAGAGGAACTGATCATGATCCCAGAAGACCCCGAATGCCATAATCCCAAATGTTGAAATTCCAGAAGATCAAAGTCTTGAAAATGTAATTCTGAAAAAATAATAAAATATTATTTAAAAGATATTTAGTCACGTTTAGTTTTTATTATTTGATTTTATTTTGAGATGGAGTCTCACTCTTTTGCCCAGGCTGGAGTGCAGTGGTGCAATCTCAACTCACTGCAACCTCCACCTCCCAGGTTCAAGAGATTCTCCTGCCTCAGCCTCCCCAGTAGCTGGGGCTACAGCTACAGGCCACCACGTTGGGCTAATTTTTGTATTTTTAGTAGATGGGGTTTCACCATATTGGTCAGGCTGGTCTTGAACTCCTGACCTCAGGTGATCCACCTGCCTGGCCCAAGATCACACCATTGCACTCCAGCCTGGGCAGCAGAGTGAGACCCCAACTCGAAAAACAAAACGAAACAAAACATTTCATGCAAATATATAGTGAACACACGACAGAGATTCACTTAACTCATTAATGAGAGACCCACCAAGGCTGTCAGGTTGGTCCCAGGGAAGATAGAAGAGACTGAAGTATACACAGATACTCCTTGACTTACAGTGGGGTTATATCCCAATAAGCCAATGGTAAGTTGAAAATATCTTAAGTCAAAAATGCATTTAATGTCCCAACAAATCTATTGTAAAGTCAAAAAATTGTTAAGTCAAACTGTCATAAGTCAGAGATCATCTGCACAGTTAATGAAAGGATGCTGAAGTGGGCCGATTGCCTGAGGTCATGAGTTCAAGACCAGTCTCGCCAACATGCTGGAACCTCGCCTCTACTAAAAATAAAATTAGCCGGGTGTGGTGGCGTGAGCCTGTAATCTCAGCTACTAGGGAGGCTGAGGCAGGGAAATTGCTTGAACCAGGGAGGTGGAGGTTGCAGTGAGCTGAGATCGCGCCACTGCAGTACAGCCTGGGCGACAGAGCAAGACTCTGTCTCAAAAAAAAAAAAAAAAAAAAAAAAAAGAAGGCGGCCGTCTAGGAGGAGTGCTTAACTCCATGGTGAACCTCGTCTCTGCTCTCAGCCTGATAGGAAAGAGAGAGACACGTAAATGACCTACAGCAGGGGAAAGACTGCGGGCACAGCACCCACGCCTGGTCCTTCTTCATTTCCAACTGCATGCCTTTGTGAAAAGCATAGCAGGGAGGTGAAACCCACATCCCTCCTGGCAGTGCAGCACCGTGGGTAAAATCCCCAAGATTTTACCCCGGGATTCCTTTAGGAACTTTAAATATGCAAGTCAAAGAGCCTCGGAGGTACCCCACAGATGACTATCAGATAATTCTTCCCTTTTATACCTCCTTCCTTTCATCACCTGATCACAAAGTCAGATTGATGCTATATTTATATCTATCTATCATCTCTTTAATCTATCATCTATTTATCTATCTATCTATCTATCTGTCCATCAGTTTGAGACAGGGTCTTGTTCTGTTACCCTGGCTGGAGTGCAGTGGTGTGATCATAGCTCACTGCAGCCTTGATCTCCAGGGCTCAAGCAATCCTCCCACCTCAGCCTCCTCCACATAGCTGAGACTACAGACATATGCCACCACACTCAGCTAATTTTTTTTTTTTTTTTTTTTTTTTTTAGTGTAGATTAGGTCTCATTATGTTGCCCAGGCTGGTCTTGAACTCCTGGGCTCAAGGGATCTTCCTGTCTCAGTCTCCTAAAGCGCTGTGATTACAGGAGTGAGCCACCGTTCTCGGCCTCCCCTGGCTTCTGTGTTAAGTGCTTCTAGCCTTAAATTCTAGCTCTGCCCCCTTGACAAGCTATTGAATTTCTCTGAGTCTGTGTTTCTTCATCTGTAATTCTGTGATAACGACATGCGCGTCCTAGCGTGGTGGTAAGGAATACATATTGAGATATCAAATGCAAAGTGCTTTTCGAGATGCCTGCTACATGGTAAGTGTTTAATCAGGGAGGATGTTATGATGATCATTCTGGGACCTCCAAACACACAAAAATTTTTTGACTAACTGGCTTGTGACATGGATTGTTTATTTCCAATTTAAGATGCTTTCTTTTAATGAAAGTTTAAAAAAATAATAAAAGCGTAGTTACCACTTGATAAGTAATCACTATGCTGGGCTTGCACTATGATTAAATAAAACTGATTTGCATACAAGATAATGTTGCTGCTGGTAGCACTACTGATACATTAGTTATACACTAATTTTGAATTTAACTTCATGGGAAGATTCTGTGGATGACAGCCTCCTGGGAGGGGCGAGGGGCATCCTACCACCTGTCATCGGCTGCCACCATGAGTACCATGATCTTATACAACTTGGAGGAAGGGATGAGGCAGAAGACTGAGGCGCCATCTTACTTTTTAAATCCAGTTTGTTTTAATTCTGTCCAAATATAGAAGCAATACACACTCGTTGTGGTCAAGAGGATAAAACAAGGTGGAAAGAAGAAAAAAAATGATTTCTTTTAGAAACAAACACTGTTGGCATTTGGTATAACATAATAAGCTCCACATCTTTTCTCTTGATATTTTGAACGCAATGCTGATAATGCCGTTTAGCTCAGTGATGCACATGTTATACCCAAGGCAGTGTCTGGCACATGGCTCCTGCTCAGGAAATGAGAGTGTTATTTTTATTATTATTTGAGATGGAGTTTTGCTCTTGTCACCCAGGCTGGAGTGCAGCAGCACGATCTTGGCTCACTGCAACTTCCACCTACAGGGTTCAAGCGATTCTCCTGTCTCGGCCTCCCGAGTAGTTGGGATTACAGTTGCCCACCACCATGCCTGGCTAGTTTTTTGTATTTTTAGTAGAGACGGGGTTTCACCATGTTGGGTTGAGCAGGCTGGTCTCGAATTCCTGACCTCAGGTGATCCATCTGCCTTGGCCTCCCAAAGTGCTGGGATTACAGGTGTGAGCCACCATGCCCGGCCAAAAGCATTATTATTATTATCACAGGCTATCTGATTTTTGTGTTCTGGTCTTTCCATGGCACAATTGCATAATTTTTCCATTTAACTAAAACAAAAAAGTCCTCACAAACATTACTTTAAGTGATTGTACCATATTCTGTTCTGCGCAAGTTTCATGCATATAAATTATTTCAAATTGTTTACTCATGAATATTAATGAACATCTTTATGCATAAGGTTTTCTAGATGTTTCAAGTTATCACTGTCAGTGAGGGTTCTCCAGAGAAACAGAACCATTAGGAGATATATGTGTATAAAGGCGGGGGCTCATGCCTGTAATCTCAGCACATTGGGATACCAAGGAGGAGGATTGCTTGACCCCAGGAGTTTGAGACCAGCCTAGGCAACATAGTGAGACCCCATCTTTACCAAAAAAACAAGTTTAAAGATTAGCCAGGCGGCCAGGCTCAGTGGCTCACACCTGTAATCCCAGCACTTTGGGAGATCAAGGTCGGTGGATCACCTGAGGTCAGGAGTTTGAGACCATTCGGGCCAAAATGGTGAAAACCTGTCCCTGCTGAAAATACAAAAAACTAGCCAGGCGTGATGGCACACACCTGTAGTCCCAGCTACTTGGGAGGCTGAGGCAGGAGGCTCGTTTGAACCCGGGAAGCAGAGGTTGCAGTGAGCCGAGATCACGCCACTGCACTCCAGCTTAGGTGACAGAGAAAGACACTGTTTTTTTGTTTCTGTTTTTTGTTTTTTTTAAAGAGAGAGAGAGAGAATGAGAGAGAGAGAGATTGACTATAAGAAATTGGCTCACTTGATTACAGACGCTGAGGAGTTCCAGGATCTGCCCTCTGCAAGCTGCAGAGCCAGGAAAGCAGGTGGTGTAGTTCCTGTTTCAGTCTAAAGGCTTGATGTGATGTAAGTTACAGTCCAAGTGCAAGAAAGACCAACGTCCTGCCTCAAAGACAGGTGGGGAGAGAGAATTCTGCTTTTTGTTCTATTCAGGCCTCCCACTGATTGGATGAGGCCCATCCGCATTAGGAGGACAGTCTGCTTTCCAGAGTCCACCGACTCAAGTGTTCCTCTTGTGCAAAAATGCCCTCGAAGACACACCCAGAGTAAGCTGTGTCCAGACAGCTCAGCACCTTGATTCGGTCAAGTTGACAGGTGAATTTATTTTTAATTTTTATTTTTTGGGGGACAGAGTTTCACCATGTTGGCCAGACTGATCTTGAACTCTTGATCTCAGGTGATCCACCTGCCTCAGCCTCCCAAAGTGCTGGGATTACAGGCATGAGCGACTGCATCCAGCCTTAACAGGTGAAATTAACCATCATACGCATGATTCCTTGCACTCTTGTCCAGTTCTAAAACTGAGGATTGAGACCACCATGGGCTGCCGGGCGCGGTGGCTCATGCCTGTAATCCTAGCACTTTGGGAGGCTGAGGTGGGTGGATTACCTGAGGTCAGGAGTTCAAAACCAGCCTGGCCAACATGGTGAAACCCATCTTTAAAAAAAAAAAAAAAGAGAGAGACCACCATGGGCAACATGGTGAGACTCCATCTTTGCAAAAAATATCAAAATAGCCAGGTGTGGCAGTTCTTGCCTGTGGTTTCAGCTACTCAGGAGACTGAGGTGGAAGGATCACTTGAGCCTAGGAGCTTGAGGCTGTAGTGAGTCATGAGAGCCTGGATGAGAGAGGTGACCCTGTCTCAAAACAAAACAAAGCAAAACAAAACAAAGCAAAACAAAACAAAGCAAAACAAATCGAGGATTCTGAGACTGAGGCCCTTGGTGGAAGTCTGGTTGGAACCTACAATAGAGCTACAGGACTCAATGTTTCAGCTGTGGGGACATGCGTGCTCTGGCAGAAGTATGAGTTGGTTTAACTCTTTTCCTGGGAGTCTGACAATATGCTTCAAAAATATTTAAATGAAATAGTCTAGACTGGACTGTTTGGTTGCAAATGACAGAAATGCATCTCTAGTGTAAGGAAAAAGAAATGTTATTGTCTGTTGGACCTAAAAGTCTAGGGTTTCAGGCATGGCTGGATCCAGGGTTCAAATGATGTCACTGGGACTGCATGCTACTTTCTCCTCACATCCTTTCTTTCTTTCTTTTTTTTTTTTTTTTGAGATGGAGTTTCGCTCTTGTTACTCAGGCTGGAGTGCAAGGGCATGATCTCGGCTCACCGCAACCTCTGCCTCCTGGGTTCAAGCAATTCTCCTGCCTCAGCCTCCCAGGTAGCTGGGACTATAAGTACACGCCACCATGCCCAGCTAATTTTTGCATTTTTAGTAGAGACAGGGTTTCACCATGTTGACCAGGATGGTCTCGATCTCTTGACCTCGTTATCCACCCACCTCGGCCTCCCAAAGTGCTGGGATTATAGGCGTGAGCCACCGCGCCCGGCCATATCCTTGCTTTCTTTTGGGTTGGCTCCATTCTTAGGCCAGCTCTTCTCCCATGGTGATAAGATGGGGCTAGAAGCAGTCTGACTGCATCCTTTTCTTGGCATCGCCAGTGGAAACAGCATTTCTTTCACCAAATAAGCAAACAGATGACCCAAAACAAAGGCTCATTTGGACTGACCTGGGTTATGTCCACGTCTAGACCATTCTTCCTGCTAGGAGGATATAATACTTTGATTGCCTGGGCTTGGGCCTACAGAGTAAGTGAAATTCCCCCAGTAAAAGTGAATCCTCCCTCCAGATGTCAGAGAAAAGGATGCTGTGTCAGGAAAACAATGTCCTCCACCATCGCTGAGCTTCCAACTTTATTGAGATATAATTCACATGCCATGAAGACTGTACGCTCAGCCTTTTAGAGTATACGTTCAGTAGCTTTTAGTATATTCACTGAGTTGTTCAACCATTAGTACTATCAACTTCCAAAACGTTTTCATCACCCCCACCCCCGCAAAAAGCTCTACAGCCATTAACAATCACTTCCCATTCTTCCATTTTCCAGCCCCTGGCAGCCACAAATCTACTTTCTGCCTCTACGGATTTACCTGTTCTGGACATTTCATACCAATGGAATCCTACAATATGTATTCTTCTGTGTCTGGCATTTTTCACTTTGCGTCATATTTTCAAGGTTCCTGGTTTGTAGCATGTATCAGAACTTCATTCCCTCTCATGGTTCAGTGCAATCATATTTTATTGTACGGAGAGACCACATTTGTGTTATCTATTCGACAATGGATGGACGTTTCCGTTGTTACCACCTTGTGTATCATGAATAATGCTGTTATGAACATTTGCGTACAATTTTTTTTGGTGGACGTGTGTTTTCATTTCCCTTGAGCCTATCCCTAGGAGTGGAATAACTGGTGGCAGGGTAACTCGATGTTGACCTTTTTGAGGAACTGCCAGCCTGTCTCCCCAGTGGCCGCACCACCTCTTCCATTACATTCCAAGGAGCAGAGCAGATGGGTTCCAATTTCTCCACATCCTCACCAACACTTGCTGTTATCTATCTGTGGTTCTAGCCATCCTAGTCCGTGTGAGGTGGTCTCTCATTGTGGTTTTATTTGCCTTTCCCTTACGACAGCCTGAAATTTCCCTTTTCCCACCTGGTGGTGGCTGAAGTTGGGATAAAGCATGTGAATGTCGGTTTACATGTGTGTGCTGGCTTTTGTACATAGCCAATATCGAGAATCTGGCCCAAGTGACTTAAATGCGGCAGGATTTGCCTTAGACTGGTGTCTATAACAAAATGCTGAATGCTGAGTAGCTTATAAATAAAATAAATTTATTACTCACAGTTCTGGAGGCTGGAAGTCAAAGATTAAGGCTCCAGGAAATTCAGGTGAGGGCTTTCTGGGTCATAGATGGCTCCTTCTCACTTTGTCCTCATGTGGTGGGAGGAAAAGGGGTCTCTTTCAGGTGTATATATATATATATACATATATATATATATATATAGAGAGAGAGAGAGAGAGAGAGAGAGAAAGAGAGAGAGAGAGTGAGTCTTGCTCTGTTGCCCAGGCTGGAGTGCAGTGGCGCAAACACAGCTCACTGCAGCCTTGACCTTCCAGGCTCAAGTGATCCTCCAGCCTCAGGCTCCCCAAGACTGTAGGCATGTGCCACCACACCCAACTAATTTTTTTTTTTTTTTTGAGGCTGAGTTTCACTCTTGTTGCCCAGTCTGGAGTGCAGTGGTGCAATCTCAGCTCCCTGCAACCTCTGCATCCTGGGTTCAAGCGATCCTCCTGCCTCAGCCTCCCATGTAGCTAGAACTAAAGGCACATGCCATCACATGCAGCTAACTTTTATATTTTTGGTAGAGATGGGGTTTCACAATGTTGGCCAGGCTGGTCTCGAACTGACCTCAGGTGATCTGCCCGCCTTGGCCTCCCAAAGTGCTGGAATTACAGGTGTAAGCCACTGCACCTGGTCATACCCAACTAATTAAAAACCTTTTTTTTTTTTTTTTTTTTTCCCAGAAATGGGGTCTCGCCATATTGTTCAAGTTGGTCTCAAATTCCTGAGCTCAAGCCATCCTCCCGCCTGAGCCTCCCAAAGTGCTGGAATTACAGGCCTGAGCCACTGAGACAGGCCCTCAGGCCTTTCTTGTAAAGGCACTAATCCCATCATGAGGGCTCCACTCTCTGCCCTAATCACCTGGCAAAGACTCTACCTCTTTACACCATCACCTTGGGGGTTAGGATTTTGACTTAGGAAATTGGGGAGGACACAAACTTTTAGACCATAGCAATTGCATCTCCCAAAAGCAGACTGTGAGACAATGATTTATATGCAAGGAATTTGCTGGGGAACGCTCTGACAACTCCTGCCAGGGGTGCAGGGAACAGGTTTGGGCAGAGGGAGAAGGTGAACCGAGGTGTCGTGGACAGCATAAAACACAGGATGGCCCTGAGGGGTGTTGCACATCAGAGAAAGGGGGCTGGGCTCTGAACCCCTGGGCTGGCCAGACATGGCATGGGAACCCTCCCTGGGAGGAGGGCATCCCTGGGTAAGGCAGCTCCTTCGGCCAAGGGAATTGCCCAGTGAGGGACTCAACCACAAACCCTCAGGAGCAACGTTCCTGGCAGCTGGAAGAATGAGCACTGCAGTCTATTTTTTTTTGGAGACAGAGTCTCGCTCTGTTACCCAGGCTGGAGTGCAGTAGCACGATCTTGGCTCACTGCAACCTCTGCCTCCCGGGTTCAAGAGATTCTTGTGCCTCAGCCTCCCAAGTAGCTAGGACTACAGGTATGAGCCACCACGCCTGGCTAATTTTTGTATTTTTTGTAGGTACAGGTTTTCACCATGATGGCCAGGCTGGTCTCAACTCCTGACCTCAAGTGATCCACCCACTTTGGCCTCCCAAAGTGCTGGGATTACAGGTATAAACCACTGTGCCCGGCCCTGCACTGCAGTCTTGAAGGGTGGGGCGCGATGCCCCTGGCTTCTGTACTGTTTACCCCTTGCACTGTGAGATCCACTTGTTGAATGTGCTAAGTTCACCCTACCTGGCAACAGCTTGTGATGAGCTGAATTTTGTTGTTGTTCCCTGCACATTTCAAATGAAATTCTAACTCCCAGGACTCAGAAGTGTGCCTGTATTTGAAGACAGGATCTTCAAGGAGGTGATTAAATGAAAATGAGGTCACATGAGCCCTAATCCAATACAACTGGTGTCCTTACAAGAAGAGGCGATTAGGACAGAGACACACACAGAGGGAAGACCACGTGAGAACACAGGCGGAAGACAGTCATCTGCGAGCCAAGGAGAGAAACCAACCCTGCCGACCTTGATCTCACGTGTCCAGCCTCCAGAAATGTGAGAAAATAGATTTCCGTTGTTTAAGCCTCCCTGTCTGTTGAGATACATATGTATGTACACACACACACACACACACACACACACACACACACACACACACACACACAGAGTGAGAAAGAGAGATGGAGAGACTGGCTCCAGATACATATATACATACACACACACACAGACACACATATACCTAGAGTGAGAGAGATGGAGACTGACTCCAGATACATATATATGTGTGTGTGTGTGCGTGCGTGCGCACACACACACACACACAGAGATGGAGACTGACTCCAGATACATATATATGTGCGCGCGCATGCACACACACACACACAGAGATGGAGACTGACTCCAGATACATATATGTGCGCACACACACACACATAGAGTGAGAAAGAGAGATGGAGAGAGAGACTGGCTCCAGATACATATATACGTACACACACACACACACACACACACACACACACACATATACCTAGAGTGAGAGAGATGGAGAGACTGACTCCAGATAC
>PVKV010027893.1:0-25847 GCA_004027835.1 Alouatta palliata | reverse complement strand
GGAAGAGGGTGTTATTTTCCAGAACTTTGGCTTTTTTCTCACATATTTTGTGAAACTTTTTTCCTTTCTTTTCTTAAAATATCCTATGTTTCCGCAAAATCCAACTCAGCCTTATCAAAAGTTATACTCCTGATTTTGTGGCCCCACTAAGGCCTTTACGGAGCCCTGGGCAGGCTCTAGTGGAGGTGGCTTTCTTCCATGGTTTTCCCACCAGCTGGGATGCTCCCGCCCACTGAAGCAGGACATGGGCCGAGGCAGCATCCGGGCAGAGATGTGGGTCCAGCTCTGACTCACCTTCCTCCTCTGGCCTTTAGGGAAGTTTCAGTTAATTGGCTTCTAGACGCTAATAGGGCACTTAATTACTTTTATTTTCGTTCAGCTTACATAAAAATGAAAGATACTTCCAGCAGGCCCCACCCAAGAATATAACAAAAAGGGGGTTTCCTTTGGCTGGGCCCAAGGTACTACTTGAATTTCTTGAAGAGTTAAGGTTTTCTTAATAAGAGTTCTTTTAGGGGATGGCTGTAGAATAGTCAGAAATGATTTCATTATTGGCAGAATCCACCAGCTCGTTTTGGTATTTCAACTGGCTTTTAAAGTTCAAGCTAAGTTTCTTTCTCCGCAGACCTGTCCCGCCTCCGGTTTCTGTTTGATCACTCACTCACTGATTCATTTGCTCATTCATGCATTCATTCATTCGTCACAGCCTCCTAAGTCCCAGACTCTGGAGACAGAGCAGTGAGCCAAGCCAGACATTGTCCCTGTCCTCATCAATAGACACGTCCCGTTACCACTGGGATGCTGCCACTCAGGACAGGTGCAGAGCTGTGGTGCGGCTGCCAGTGCCCTGCCCAAGTCTCCTTTACCCACAGGGACACACAGCCGCCAGGTACCAGGAGTCTCCACTGCAGGTAGCTCACACCTGCTTCCACCTCTGCAGAAGGGCCCTTGGAGGGCTCTATCTCCCACTCTCGGGCTGATCGGACTGTAGCCAGAGGCCAACTGCAGTAGAAATGACAGCTCCTTGTCCTAAGTTGGGACAACCCTGTGTGCAATTGCTCCTTCAGAGCTCCTGTGGGATGAGCTGAGCCCGACTCGGGCTGATATCACAGCCTTGCTTAGCTCCTTTCCCGACCCCATCCTGCTTCCCTTCCTCCCCTTCTCCCTCAATACATCTGTGCATCTAAACCTAGGCTCTGCCTAGAGGCAACCTGACCTGAAACAGGTGCTATCAACATCCATCAAGGTGGATTTGATTTAGTGGGGAGGTCAGGAAAGCCAGTTTAAGGAGGCGATGCCAGAGCTGAGATTTGCAGGATCAGTGGGAGCTAATTAGCTTGAAAGTGAAGGGAGCGGCACTCCAGGAGGAGGAGCAACGTAGCACAAAGTTCTGATGGGAAAGAAGCATGAACTGAAGGCTGGACGGAAGCCAGCGTTGCTGGAGCACGGAGAGGGACTGCAGCGTGAGAAGGAGCCGAGGGGCCAGCAGGAGCATGGCAGGCAGGTGTCGCAGGCTATGCCCCAAAGAGGGGCAGTATCCTTACCCACAGGTACCAAGCCAGGGCCTGGGAGAGAGTTAGGTGGGAGAAGCCCAGCGGGATGGAAAATGCTAGCTCTGGGGTCACAAGTCTGAGGCTCCACTTCCAGTTCCAGAAACTACAAAAGATGTCTCTGGGCCTCAGCAAGGGTCAAATATACTACCCCAAAGCATCCTTCAGTCATATAATAGTAACAACCTGCAGGTGTACATTGTTTTTATTAGGAGTGTTTATTTTCCTGGGTGTTTCTAATAACACTCTTCCTTTCCTTTAACCAGAGACCTCTTAAAGTCCAAGATACCATCTTTAGGGACAGGGGAGCAGAAAGGGAGATGGCTTCTGTGCAGGAGAGGACAGTCAAGCTCGTAGCCTCCTGAACCAGCCCTGACATATGTGAAAGTAAAGGTATCTCTCTCTCCTCTCTTAGGTAAAAACAGCAACAAAAAAGGCATGAAAACCAGGAGCTCCGAGAAGGCTGCCAGTGATGATCACCATGTCCGTGTGGCCCGTGAAGATGTCAGAGAGAGTAAGTGAGGCTCTTGGAAAGCCCCTACCCCAGTCCTAGCCCCTGTTCAGGGAGGATGGGTGGGTGCAGGCCCCTGGTGCAGCAGCCCGACTGCTGATTCCCTGAGTGTGGGGCTGCCTGGGGTCTGCTGTCTATTCCAATGCATGGTGCGGGGGCGAGGACATCCATGGCAGCTTCTGTGCCGCATTCACACTTGTGCACTGCCTCACAACTCACAGCCAGATTTTCCCGATTGATTCAACTGAAGTCAGTTTTGAATTTCCTGGAGCCCTTGCTTCCTTTTCCCTCCTCCCTCTCCTCAAAGACAACCTCATTTCCTTTCTTGTGGGATCTCTTAGCCGCCCACGGCCTTGGGTGTGTATTTCTTATCTCCCATCCCGACCCAGGAGCCTCTGGGGTCAGAGATCAAATCTATTTGCAAAATATGCAGTGCTAGGCCGGCATCTCACAGTCACGTGAATATAGTGTGCCTTTAATTACTCACCTTGGAATGTTCACAGATGTTAGTTTGAGACTCATGAACAATCTCTGGCCCGTGAGCTATAACTATCACTATTAACCACTACCATTATTATTATTGTATCATTATTATTCTAAACTGTGGTAACCAGGATCACATTTCTGCTAAAATTAGTAATAACAGCTATTTATTAAGCACTTACGTGGTAGCCAGGCGCGTGGCTGAGTATCTGGCATCCCCTAGTGCCCCTCTGACTATCGTTGGTATTGTTATGATCATTATCATCCATATTTTACAGATTAGAAAGATGAGACGTAATTTACTGAGGGTTATGCAGCCTCTATGTGGTAAAACAGGGGGATTTGAACCCAAGATTTTCTGATTCTACACTTTTTGCTTAGCAATATACTGCTTAAAATAAACAATGCATTTCACAATTTTGCATTTACAGAGGCAGGACTTGTTTTCAGCTGCCGTGTGGGTCCATGAGCCACGTTACAGAGTTGATTGTCACAGATGGAAGTACATGTTTCCTTAGGCACAATGTAATGATTATTTGGTACAGTGTTTCTAACCAAGAACTCGCCATCAAAGCAATCGTAGAGATGACTAATAGTGCATCCTCAAGTGAAAACAGAAGTCAACAACAATGACCTTCCACAGTCACTCACCAAATGTAAAGTACGTTCCTTCTTAAAGTGGGCAGGCATGCACTCCACCCATTGCCCATGGAAAGGACTCGCTGGACCGGGAGAGTGCGTTCTGCTCAGTGCATGCCGGGGCTGTGTTTCTGCTGGTTGACCCTGATAGTGTTGTCGTTTGGGGTCTTCTCTAAATGGTGGGTAATAGGACTCCTCATCTTGAGTGGGCCTTGGACATTTTGTGCCCAAGCAGGCTGATAAGACACCAGCTGTTTCTTCAGGATTGCAAATGCCACAGGGCTGACGTGGCTTTGAGAGCTGGCCTCGCCTCCCTGCGTCTTGCTGCCATCAGATTGGATCCTGGTACTTCTTCACTGCCTTGTTAATTTTTAAGTGCTTTTAAACATATTTTGCTCAGATTGTTTTTAGTAGCTTCAGCAGAAGGGTTGGTTTGGATTATCTTAGTTCTCTATTACCAGAATTGGAAGTTCTTAAAATTTTGGGGAGACATTTTCAGAAAGATTTGTGAAGACTCCATTATAAACACACACACACACACACACACACACACACACACCTGAATTTGCCTCCTTTTCTGCCATGGGTACACCCCTCCCCACTGGCCCAGCCAGGATTGCCCACCCGGGCCTTAGCCTCAAAGCTCTGTCAGGTTGGGAATACTGGTCTCACAGGCAGTCATTATGGCTGTGGTTCATTGAATGCCCTAAATGTGATTTTAGCCTGTGAAACTATTTTTACTGAAAAAAAAAAGGAGGGGTCAAGGATAACCTTGGAGGGAAAAAGCAGCTGGGGAGATCTGTGACATGCAACTTACAGATGGTGGCCATGGAGGCGGGCACATGTGGCAGGGTGGCGTGGCCGTCAGGAACACATGCCTAGAATCAGGCACCTGAGCAAGCAAGGTGTGGCCTCAGGTGCAGAACTGGGCATTCTCAGAACTCTCGTCTCAGCATCTCCTAGGGTTGCATTGGGGGCCTTGAGGGCAATGCGGCAGAATGTTTCGGTGGTACACGTGACAGCTACATTATGTTCAAGGTGGCGGGCAGAGCAGATGTCAGCCACTTCATTTGCAATGCGGTGGGCAGTACAGACAATGTGAACCACATTGAGTTATGAGGATGGATGGGATTAAAAGGCTCATCTCAGATGTGGAAGTCGCCCTTAGGCAACTTTGGCTTTTGAGAAAGAGAACATGTATGTGGCTGTCACTGTGATTAAGCAGTAGTGTCAGCTGTGGCAAGTATCCAAATACAGTTTAGATGTTGTTCTGTAATACTTTAAGAAGTTGGTTGAGTCATCGTTCTAACTAATTCTTCACCTCTTCTCATGTCCACACCCTTTGCCGTGTAACTCTAGTTCCTTTTACCAAAGCTGGAAGTCCCTTGGCTTGGGGCTGGTCCATGAGCCTTGTTTAGGCTAACAGATGATGGTGAAGGGCTCATATGTCAGTTCTGAGCCCGTGCTTTGGTTGTTTCTATTTGCCTCTTGGGCCTCTTGCATCTCCACAAGAAGAGCGTGCATACCTAGACTACTGGTCCTAGGAGGCTGAGCAATGAGTGGAACAGATGTAGGTCCAACCAGCAACCCAGAGCTACCCAGCTGAACTCAACTGATCTACACACACCTGAAAGTAAATGCTAATTGTGTGCCATTAAGAGTTTGGTGTTTGCTGTACAGCAGTAGCTGACCAATACAGTGAAGATGAAGAATGACTTTGTTTTTTCCAAGGTTGCATGGCGTTCCATAATATAACCACCTAATAATAGACATTTATGTTGTTTTCAACTTTTTGCTACTATAAACAGCTTTTGTTGCAATGAAATTATCTTACGCCATGTTATTTACCATGCATTAATTGCAGAATTATTCTCTACTTGGCAATTCCCACCATAATTTGACCATTTCTGGCCTCTGCTTCCTTTTTTTTTCCAGCCAGAGGAGGGCTTGTTTTTTACATGTGTCCTGAGCTTTAAGCCTCTGCTTACGTGTTCTCTCTACAGGGAATTGGACAAGCATCAAAGTTGGGGATTGAGAGGACAGCTTTGGGATCAGACTTACACTTGAGACTCTGGAAAAGTTACTGACTTCTGGCTGCCAGACTCTGGACAAGTTACTCTGTGAATCAATTTCCTTTTCTGTGAAGTGGGAATAATATTACCCTTATAGGCATATTGTGAAGATTAAATAATGTCTGCACAGTGTCGCATCCATAGCACACAGTGACCTCTCAGCAAACAGCTATGATTTTAATTTACCATCTTGAGATTTTTTTGTGTGTACCTTAGAACATGGGCTGGCAAACTTTAAAGGATCCGATTGTAAAAATACTTCATGCTTTAGTAGCTGAGAAGCAAAATCAAGGATATTACATAAGTGCTTACATCATTTAAAATGTAACCCTTAAAATATTTATAATTTATTCATATTTCACAGATCATACAAAAACAGGGGGTGGGCTGTATTTGACCTTTACATGGGCTGTGGTTTGTCAGCCTCTGCCTTAAAAGTTCAGTGCTCTGCAAATCCCACTTCCAGGAAGCCTCCTCTGATCACCTCTCTTGAGTTTCCTGTGCTTCTTCCTCATGGTCCTGGTTCCCTCTTTCTGGTATCACAGTGATTCCTGTGCACAGCTCTTTGGTTCTGAAAGCCTGTGAATGCTTATGAGCAGGGGCCCTGTCTGATTCATCTCTGGGTAGACCCAGTGTTGGTAGCAGCACTTGACAATGACAAATCTGTTTGTTGAGCACCCACATGTGGCAGAGCCAGCATCATGGTGCTCTGCAATGCTCAGATGGGTTCTCTATGACCCAGAATAGCAGCTGGCTCTTTCAAGGAAGTGCTCTTTGATTTCAGTTCTTAGAGCAAAATCTGCAGAAAATAAACATAATCAGCCAGGTGCGGTGGCTCATGCCTGTAATCCCAGCACTTTGGGAGGCTGAGGCTGGTGGATTACCTGAGGTCAGGAGTTGGAGACCAGCCTGGCCAACATGGTGAAACCCTGTCTCTACTAAAAATACAAAAATTAGCCAGGCAGGGTGGCACACACTTGCAATCCCAGTTTCTTGGGAGACTGAGGCAGGAGAATCACTTGAACCCGGCAGGCGGAGGTTGCAGTGAGCTGAGATCATGCCATTGCACTCCAGCCTGGGTGACAGAGTGAGACTCCATCTTACAAAAAAGAAAAAAAAAAAAAAAAAAAAGAAAAGAAAGATCTCCTACCAAGATGGAAGTAGACTGGTTTCTTTGTCAGATGTTGGTGAACGTGAGATAGCTTGACGCGTCTCCCTCCTGCCTTGGCTGGATGAGATTTGAGGCCTCAATCAGGCACCATACTTGGGGATTGGCCAGTGTAATGTGTATTTGCGTGTGTTTTAAGCTGGAGGGTTTTTCACTGCATCACAGACAGTCTGGTTTTTCATACAAGCTCTTCTTATAAACCACTTCTCTTCATTGCATAACCAGACAGTTCCCTGGGGCTAAGTTGGGTCTTTCTCGTTGGCATCTGGTACAGCTGGTGAGAGTGATGGGGCTGTTCCCAGACCCCTGGTTCTGGAGGATTTTGCTGACATAGTAGACGTGATAAACTGCCACACCTGTATTTCAGACTCCTGTGGGAGTGGTGGGGGAGACGAGGGGCCAGAATTGGGACACAGTCACACTCCTCTTGACAGACTGTGGTTAGGAAGCCCAAGAAATGGGGGCACTGGGAAACCAAGGGTACCCCTACTCCTTGGTTTTCCACTTTCTGCTCCATCTCAAACATGCCTAAAAAGTTATTCTTTAGTCTCTAAAATGAAACATGTGCCTTTGAAGGATTTTATAGCATTCCTTTACAATGTGGAGAGTTTTATTTTGTTCTTCCAATAATGGTTTTGTGGCAGAGCCTTCACTGGGTTTGATTAGGGGTTCTGGGCTGGCTGTAGCCTATGTGAGACATGTTTGTAAACTGAGTGTGTTTATGAACACAACATGAGCAGTGTGGTCAGTCTGCAGCTCTAGGCTTCAGAAACCTTGATCTGAAACCAGAGCCAACAGTGGACTTGCCAGCCTGGAAATACTTCCCAGACAAGGGTTTAGGGGACAGAACTCTGATGTGCTAGGTAGCACCCATAGGTAGCATGAGATTTCCTTCATTTGTATCAGCCACTTGACCCCAAGTGTGGTTCTTATTGACCAAGTACACACTGGTCCATTTACAGGGGAGACATTTTAGGGCCATACCTCCTTTGAATCCCCATGACAAAGGCTAGCACATGTGCTTCTGTTGCTCTTGGGGAATTTGTCCTTGGCATACTGCGACCTATCTTGTTTCCATCTTCTCAAAGCTTCTGTGATGAAATCTCTTTATTCTGTTTTACTGACACTGGGATGGATTTAACAGAAAACCAAATTTGCCATGTTATGCCCTAAAACTTTACCAAAAAATTGGCATTTAAACCACTTGTGGTGGAAGTTGTTCTTGCGGTGAAAGTAGATTTCTTTTCTACCTTATTAAACATTTGACTATGAAAGCAGCAAACACATGCTACAAGCTGATCATGTCCCCACAACATTTGTATGTTGAAATGGTAATTTACAAGGTGATGGTATTTGGGGGTGGGACCTTCGTGTCTGTGTAGGGGGAGTGAATAGATCATGAGGGTAGAATTCTCATGAATGGGATTAGTGCTGTTATGAAAGAGATGCCCAAGAGCTCCCTTACCCTTTCCTCCATGATAGGACACAGGGAGAAGACAGCCACTGTCTATGAACCAGGCCCTCATCAGACACTGAATCTGTTGGCGCCTTGATCTTGGACTTCTCCACTTTCAGAAATGTGAGAAGTAAGTCGAGCACAGTGGCTCACGCCTATAATCCCTGCACTTTGGGAGGCCAAAGCAGGCGGATTGCCTGAGATCAGTAGTTTGAGACCACCCTGGGCAACATAGTGAAACCCTGTATCTACTAAAATACAAAAAATTAGCCAGGCGTGGTGATGCATGCCTGTAGTCCCAGCCACTTGGGAGGCTGAGACATGAGAATTGCTCGAGGCAATGAGGTGGAGGTTCCAGTGAGCTGAGATCACGCCACTGCACTCCAGCTTGGGCTACAGAGTGAGACTCTGTTTCAGAAAAAAAAATAAATAAATAAAATAAAATAAAGAAAAAAAGAAATGTGAGAAATAAATTTCTGTTGTTTATAATCTGGTACAACAACTGAGTAGACTAAGACAAGTACTAAGTACCAAATGAAAAGGGATTGCTTCTTTACTATTTTGCAGTGCCACCTGTCTGTTGGATATCAAGTATCTGTATATGCCTGGTTTTATTTTCAGGCTCACTGTTCTTTATCATTAATTCATTTTTCTACCCATGCTTGAAATATCTCAATTTCTTAATTACTGTAGCTTTATAACAGATCTTGATATCTGGTAGAGCAGGACCCATTCTTCTTTAAATGTTTTGTTTATTCTTGACCCATTGTGTATACTTGTAAACTTACATGCACAGATTTCATCATCTAGTCAAGTTCTACAAAAATGCTCTTGGAATTTTGATTTAGATTTGCATTGATTTTACGAATCAATTTGGGAGAATGAACACATTTATAACATTGACTCTTCTAATCCATGAATATGGTATATCTCTCCACTTACTAGACCTTCTTTAATATCACTCGTAAAAATTTAACTCTAGAGGTATTATATGTCTTTTAATAGATTTATTCTTTGATGCTTGCTATTCTGTGATACTTTTAATTTCAATATTCTACTCTTTATTGCTAGACTACAGGTGTATAGTTAATTTTTGTATGTTGATTATTCAGCAATCTTGGTAAACTCTTATTATGTATTATTTGATATTTGAGTACAAAATCATAATGTATAAGAAATAATGACAATTTTGTTTTTTCCTTTTGAATTCTTATACCTTTATTTATTTTCTTTACTGTGTTGGCAAAGACCCCTGTTCACAAAGAATAGACCTTCCTTGTGTGTTTTAATTCTGCTTTCACAGTTTTAGTTTTCTTGCTATTTTGCCTTATTTAAAATATTTTTCTGTTTATCTTTTTCTTTAGCATTCTTTTTCTTTATGGCAAGTAGAGGCCATGACTCTTGGATTATACATAGGATAAACAGTGTCTGGGTAGAATATTTTCCTAGCTATCACATCAAGTTACTTTCAAGGTCACATTATTTCTCTGGGTGTTTTGGATGGTGTACCTCCTTTGATGTTCTTTTGGTGGATTTTTTTTATTCTGCACAGACTGAACATTAGTGATCGTTCTTTATTCATTTTTGAATGAGGCAAGATTCAGCCAGATTTTCTCCAGGAGGGGCAGTCTAAGTCTTTTCTCAGATCTATAAATGTTGACTAGCTCAAAATGCAGAACCTCTAATACAGAAGAGTTTGAAGAGTGTCTGGTTTCTAGCAGCCTTTTGTCTTTTATATGTTGTTGTTCTTCTGAGGTCTCAACTTCAGGCTTCCCTTCTACTCCCAGTCAGTGACCACTATTCCTGATTCTCTTCAAAAATAACCACTATCAGATACAACTTTGCCTGTTTTGAACTTAATATTCATAGGATCATACATTGTATGCTCTTTTGGGTCTGACTTATTTTGCTCAATATTATGTTTATGAAATTTATCTGTGTTGTTGTATATAGTATGGTTTATTTTTATTGATTTATGGTATTCTAGTGCATGACTATACTGCTTATTTATTCATTCTCTTGTTGATGGGCATTTGGATTGTTTTCAGTTTTTGGCTATTACAAATGGTGCTGTTAGGACCATTCTCAAATAAGTCTTTTGGTGTATATATGAGTGTTTTTTTGTTGTTGTTGCATGTATACCTATAAGAATTGCTGGATCATAATGTATGATTAAGTGCTGCTGCAGATTTTTCCAAATTGATTGTACCAGTGAACACTTCTACCAGCAGTGAATAAAAATTTTAGTTGCTTCACATCCTCACCAGCATTTGATATTGTCAGTCTTTATTTTATTCATATTGGTGGGTATGTACTGACATCTCATTGTGGTCTTAATTTGCGTTTTCCTGATGACTAACCACTAATTCTTATTTACCATTAGGATAACCTCATTTGTGAATGTGTGCTCAGTTCTTTTGCCTGTTGTTTTTCTTGTTGATTTATAGAAGGGTTTTTGTTTGTTTGTTTTTCTTGAAATACAGTGAATATGAGTCCTGTATCAGATACATGCATAGTGAATATCTTTTCCCACTTCTTGGCTCACTTTTAACTCTAATGGAGGTGTCTTTTGAATAATAAATGCTCTCAAATTTAATATAAATAAATTATCAACATTTTTTGTTGTGGTCAGTACTTTTTGCTTTGTGATGAGAATGTTTTTTGCTCACCCCAAGGTCATGAAGATATTTTCATATTGTCTTCTAGTGATAAAGTTTCCTTTTATAGGAACATATTTTCATTAAAGTAATTTGATTTAAATAGAAACATTAAGGAAATAATAGTGCAGGTGGTACATGGATGTGGAAAAATTCATGAAGATGATAATAAGCAAGTGCTTGAGGGTTAAGAAACGTTCTTTTGAACCAATAATGCTTTTTTTTGAGCCTTATAAGCAATGTATAAAGAACGGTGTTAGTTTCCCATGATGATGCAGACATAGGGATTATCAGTTATATTGGATCATAATGCAAATTCATTCATTTGTTTGGAAACATTGGTTGGGCACTGGGAATTCAAGGATGAAAACTCGTCGTTGCTGATCTAGAAGCTCACAGCCTGTTCAGGGAGACAGACTACACTACCAGGTAACAGTGTGGACTTTTTCTTTCTTTCTTTCTTTCTTTTTTATTGTACTTTAAGTTCTAGGATACATGTGCAGATCATGCAGGATTGTTGCGTAGGTACACACATGGCAATGTGGTTTGCTGCCTCCATCCCCCCCGTAACCTACATCTGGCATTTCTCCCCATGTTATCCTTCCCCAGCCTCCCCACCCCCTCACTGTCCCTCCCTTGCCCCCCAACAGACCCCAGTTTGTGATGCTCCCCTCTCTGTGTCCCTGTGTTCTCATTGTTCAACATCCACCTGTGAATGAGAACATGTGGTGTTTGATTTTCTGTTCTTGTGTCAGTCTACTGAGAATGATGGTTTCCAGTTTCGTCCACGTTCCTACAAAGGACACAGACTCATCATTTTTTGTAGCATCATAGTATTCCATGGTGCATATGTGCCACATCTTCCTTGTCCAATCTATCGTTGATGGGCATTTGGGTTGGTTCCAGGTCTTTGCTATTGTAAACAGTGCCGCAATGAACATTCGTGTGCATGTGTCTTTATAATAGAACAATTTATAATCCTTTGGGTATATACCCAGTAATGGGATTGCTGGGTCAAATGGAATTTCTATTTCTAGGTCCTTGAGGAATCACCACACTGTCTTCCACAATGGTTGAACTAATTTACACTCCCACCAACAGTATAAAAGTGTTCTTATTTCTCCACATCTTCCCCAGCATCTGTTGTCTCCAGATTTTTTTAATGATTGCCATTCTAACTGGCATGAGGTGGTTTTGATTTGCATCTCAATGTGGTTTTGATTTGCATTTCTCTAATAATCAGTGATGATGAGCATTTTTTCATGTTTGTTGGCTTCATGTATGTCTTCTTTTGAAAAGTGTCTGTTCATATCCTTCACACACTTTTGGATGGGTTTGTTTATTTTTTTCTTGCAAATCTGTTTTAGTTCTTTTTCTAGGAGGTTAGGCTAAAGGCAGGAGTGGGTAGCCTGAGAGGATTGAGTGCAGGGGAGGAAGTCTTGGGAGACTTTTTAGACAGAATTAGCCACTGAGCTGGACATTTAAGAAGAAGGTAGGTGGTCAAAACCTTTGAGGTTGAGACTCTGGGCTGACTCCAGATGTCAGCCACTATAGCCAGCATGGGTTGGAACCCAATTCTTTGAGAGTTTCCTCTGTTGGACCCACTGGGGCCTGGGAAAGAAAATCTCCGAGCTTGTGTAGCCTCACAGGTAAAAGGTTTACCTTCAGCCAGAAGGTTTGCAGGGACTCTCTTCTGAGACTGGTTGTCTCAGAACAATCACCTGGGAACTTCAGACCAGTGGTGGGTTCCTTTGGCATCCTATTGATCAGTTTCTGGGGAGGGGTTAGGGTACCTGTCCTTTAAGTTCCCTGGGAGATGCTGAGGCTCAGCTGGCGTAAGAGCTGCTGTCTGGAGGAGCCCAGTGATGAGGGTCTAGAGGATCCTCTCTGCTGTTGTGGGTGTTAAAGAGCTTTCCAAGGATGACTAGATAAGGCTGAGAATGGCTCAGAGATTTCCCAAGACCCAGAGAGAGGCCCTGCCCCTTTGGGAAGCCAGTGGTGTCTGAGAAAGGCAGAGAGCTACTGCAGACAGATCTTCAGTGCCCTGGGAAACTGACTCCACACTTCACTGATCAAAGGGAATGTCAAGTTCAGAAAGACAAAGGGAAGAATTCTGTTAAGTTGAAGCTATTCCATTTATAGGCGACAATGAAAGCAAAAGTTCAAGAGGGCTGTGAGCTTCTTCCTGGTAGCGCCCACCATGTCTTGAGAGAAGGCCACGGGGCCTCGGACTCTGAGCTCTGCTTGTCCAGTGCGGGACGACTGTCTTGGCTTCAGCTGTTTTCCTGGTATGACCCCAAACACCACCAAGCAACTTCATTTGTGTTACACTCTTGAGTTTTCAAGTCAGACAGAGGTGGTGTAAAGATTATGCTTGAGATTTTATAACTCAGACACCTAATGGCTATTTAACTGTGTTCGGCATCCCTGAGTCTCAGCTTGTTGGTGTGTAACATGGAGCAACGATGCCCATCTCTTGGGGTCATTGTGCAGATTCAGTGACAGGAGTCTCTAGCCAGTCTGACTCGCAGTAGTTACCTGCAGGTTTGCCCGATTGCTCCCTAAATCACTACACTTTTAAAACAATTTTCATGACATGACTCATGAGAGTCTCCCACCCTCTGGATAAATTTGGGATACTGAAGGTAGGGTGTTGGGGTCAATGCCAGATTCAGAATTCTTTCTTATATGCTATAGTCTGATTGTGCCCTGGAACTTCTGGACCACAAAGACCACTATGATCTTAAATGCAATGGACATTTGCAATTTGTTCAAGAGTTGCTGTGCATAAATGGTAATGTATGGTGGTGACGATGATGATGAGGACTAACGAATCTGTGCCAGAGAGTGAATGTCTCTTTTGTAAAGTAGCTGCAATGCAGAGACTGCTAGCAAGAGACAGATGTAAGGCAGTGCATGTGTGGGGTGGGGTAGGATGAGGCAGGGGACCCCATGCTCACTTCCTGAGGAATAAAGGGTGGGACTGGGAGATGGCGCCCTGCTCAGTGTGGAGTGTTCTCAGAGAGGCGTGCTCTCTTTAAGAGAAAAGCAGATTCATCCTGGATAACTGTCACTCTCCTTTCCTCCAGATTGTGACACATCTCAGATCTCTAATTAATATTTTCCTGAAGTGTTTTCACACTTTTTTTCTGTGTTCTCCTCACCCACATGCTTCTGAGGATTACATCTTTTTTTCTTCCTAGAAGCAACAGAAACTTGATTTAATGGTAAAGGATGAATTTGTTTGTTTTGGGGGAGGAATGGGGAGCTCATCTTGAGGCTGTTGGAACAGATTGGCTCAAGAGTCACTAAGGGATTGACTGTGGAGCCCACTTTCCTGCAGCCTGGCTGGGAGCCCCCGGGGATGAAGAGCTGCCAATGAGTTTCCCATTTATTTTAAGCACTCTTTAAACCTAGTAATTAAATCATCAATTGACATTGTAATACAAATATGTTACAGTTCCAACAAAGATTTTTTTAAACTTTCTGATTACAGATATTTAAATTAAGCTTTGAAATGCTTGCTTCTCCTCATTTTGCTTAGTCATCGATATAACACGCTTGTCTTCCTCAGTAATGTTTTCTGAAGGATGGAGAAAAGTCTTAGTCCTTGGAAGTGGGATTGAGATTCACAAGTCCTTGGAACGGGACAAGATGTTTCTTTGAGAATTTAAAGTCGATGGAATTCTAACCTCTCACTCTCACTTTGCCATGCTTTTGGAGTTCTTTGGCTGGCAGAGTCCTCTGGCCTCATTCTGTGGGAAGTGCTGTGCAGTCCTCCGTGTTTGCTGCACCTGCCAGTCACATGTTTGCTTGCCTTTGTTATATGTAAAATTTCGATGCCGCAAAAGAAATAGCACTCGAAGATAAATCCTCTCAGACAGGCAGTTTACTTCTATAGAAGGGTGCGCCTCACAGATGGAGCAATGGTGAGTGCACACCTAGACAAGGGAGGGGAAGGGGTACTTATTCCTGATGGAGGCCACCCCTACTGCTGTGTCATTCCCCTGTTGGCTAGAGTCTAGACTAATCCCAACTGGCTATTTTAAAGAGAGCAGGGGTATGAGCTGGAGGGGCAGGATGGGTAGTTTGGCAGAAAGGATGGTTGCAGGCAGGTCAGAGCAGGTAGCCAGGGTGACCTAGGTCAAAGCAGGTTGCCGGAGCAGATGACTGGGGCAGGTGACTGAAGCAGGTGACCGGGATAAGTCAGAACAGAGCAGGGGACCGGGGGAACAGATGTGAACTACTGATTAGAACTGGTGGAGAAGGTTGTTTACTGAAACTACAAGGAAATTTAACTTTAAAATGGAGGACGAAGAACTGAACATACTGACATACTGATTCTTTGAAGAGAAATTTAGAACTTATTGTATCCAACACCTTTGTGTCTATGTTTCTGGGAGTGTGATTCCAGCTGTTCTTTCAGTAAAGGCCTATGATTATAGTTTGAGTGGGGTACATTTTCTGAGTACTCATGTGTCTGAAAAAGACCTTAAATACCGTTGTTGAAAAAAACGTGTGCTTTGAGTGAAGAGACCTTCCAAACAGGCCTTGTGTGAGCAACATGGCTGTTTATTCACCTGGGTGCAGGAGGGCTAAGGCCGAAAAGGGCATTAGCAAAGGGCAGTGGGATAGGAGTTGGTTTTATAGGTTTGGGTAGTTTTTTGGGGGGCGGTGTGTTGCAGAGTAAGTTCAGTTACAGTGGTGGGGTTGGGTGAGAGGTATTTACATTATCATAAGAACAGTTAAGATGTCAGGGTTGGGTGAGGGGCTTGTCCGGGGAAGCTCTGTGGGGCAATGGCAGATGTAGGCAGGGGTGGGAGACATCAGCCGAGGCAAGCAGGACTTCAGACTTTCGGGCCCCAGGCTTGCATGTGGAGACCTGACAACCATGACTGTTGACTGTAACTTAGTTGGTAGTGGCTTCCAGATCCCAGTTTCCTTAGAATGCACAGGTTGCTTCTGCGAAGTCTTGTGCTAGTCTGATGGTCGCTCTTGGTCATCTCCTGGCCATCCTAGACAAGCCCGGGACCGTGGCTGGGGAATGATGCTTGACTCCCTTCTGCCATCTCTACCCTTCTTTTGAGATTTCTGGGTCTGAAGACATGGAGGTCTCCTGGACGCCAGTTCATTCATGCTGTGGATCTTGTCTGGCTGCTTATTGCCTCAGAGAAGCTGCCTAGGGGTTAGCAGCAGTTCCCCATTGCGGCTGGGGTCCAAAGACCAGGATATAGCCCAGAGACTGAAGTGATGACAATGATGTCACTTCAGGGACCAGGAGTGGCCTTGAGCGCTGGCCTAAGGGAGTGGGAGCTGTTGGTATCTGGCAGCTTGTTTGCATTGTGTTCCCTTTGGTCTTTGTCAGCCCAGGGTGCAGCTGAGAGAGGCCCCCATCCACTTTTTAAGGCCTCTGCAGGCCTGGGAACTGCAGATGATTTCAAGTGTTTTGCCCTAGCCCCTGTGGCTCTGAGGCTTCTGGACCATGCTGCAGGTTTAAAATTCCCCACCCCTCTTCTCTCTGGAGTGGCTGAACATGCTTTGCCTCATCCTGCATAATTTTCTCCCCACTGTAGTATTGTTCCCCTTAGCAGGAGAACTGAAGGGGGAGGAGCAAGTCATTTTATTCGTTTTGGACATTGAGTAGACCTGTCAAAAATCTCTAGGATGGGCCCAGCACGGTGGCTCATGCCTGTAATCCCAGCACTTTGGGAGGCCAAGGCGCATGGATCACCTGAGGTCAGGAGTTCGAGACCAGCTTGGCCGACATGGTGAAACCCTGTCTCTACCAAAAATACAAAAATTAGCTGGGCATGGTTTTGGGCACCTGTAGTCCCAGTTACTCAAGAGGCTGAGGCAGGAGAATTGCTTGAACCTGGGAGGCGGAGGTTGCGGTGAGCAAACATCATACCATTGTACTGCTGCCTGGGTGACAAGAGTGAAACTCAAAAAAAAAAAAAAAATTTAGGATGATGCTTCTCAGGGTAGAAAGAAAAGGAGAAAAATGAATAAGTCGAAATATTCTGAAATTCATCAGAGTGGAGTATTAAGTGTGGTGAATATTTCAGTATCCTGTATTTTGAATTAATTTAGAATCTTTAAAACAAAAGAGAATTTTCCTATCTTTTATTTTCTAGTCCCTTACGTTCCCGTCCTTTAGCATAGGAAAATGCGGCCTTTCTAAATGTGGAGATTCCTGTGTCAGACGTCAATATAAGTCTTTAAGATGGGCTTAGGAACTTTTCCTGGGATGCTTGATTCTGACATGGGGTTTTGCCTTGTTGATCTTTGCATAAAGGGATGCGGGATAGAGAGCTTGTGCTTAGACTACTTTACACTTAAACTTCTTATTAACTTTTAAAAAATGTTTTAAAACAGGATTTTGGGAAGGCGGGTAACTCCCAGCTGGCTTAGCGGGTAGTTTTTTGGCACCTGCAGGATTCCGTACTGCGGGGTATGGCGCCCTGCATCAGGCAGGGTTGCAGTAACGTTTGTTGAGTTGCACTGATGCTCATGGAAACAGGATGAAGTCAGAGTAAGGCAGACGTGGGAGGGAAGGAAAGGAGAAGAGGCTATTAAAGAGAAAAATAAAGAATGGAAGATGGATGAGTTAAGAAGAACTTTCTGAGTGAAGCTGACATTACTGCTGTGTGCCTGACCTTCTGCCACCCGAATGGGAGGGGACAGAGTGCCGAGGAGGAAGCGGTAACAACCTTGAGGAGCTTCTTCCGCAGCAGACTTGGAAGATGATTGGGTATTTGCTTCAGCTGCAGATCGCAGGCGGCTTAGTCCAGCTCCAGCATTCACACCTGCAGCTGATGGGAGCCTCCAGGCTTCTGAAGCCTGCCCCCCACATCAAGAGGCCGGTCTCCAGACAAGCAAGTGGTCTGAATTTAAATTTTTTTTTTTTTTGACAGGGTCTCATTCTGTAGCCCAGGCTGGAGTGCATGATCTCAGCTCACTGTAACGTCCGCCTCCAGAGTTTAAGCAATTCTCCTGTCTCAGCCTCTTGAGTAGCTTGGATTACAGGCATGCACCATCACACCTGGCTAATTTTTGTATTTTTAGTAGAGATGGGGTTTCACCATGTTGGTCAGGCTGGTCTCGAAACCCTGACCTCAAGTGATCCACCTGCCTTGGCCTCCCAAAGTGCTGGGATTAGAGGTGCGAGCCACTGCACCCAGCCCTGAATTTAAACTCTGTGCATGTGATTGGTCACTGATTGGCATAGACGATGCCTGTGACATCTCGTAGCTGAGGTGTGGGCTCTGAAGGTGGATTGTTAAAGGAAGGGGAGGGCTCTCTTAGGAAATTAGTCTGAGGGCGATGCGCCTGTGCTGCAGCGGGGAAAGACTGCCCTCGAGGTGGTAGAAAGAAAAGTCCAAACAAGGAAGAAAGGTCTGGACTGAGAAGGAAGAGGAGGAAGAGCAAAACACTGTGTGATGGAAACCAGGGCCGTGCTTGGTGTGGGGATGGAGGAGTGGCTGAGAGGGAGAAACTGTGGGGCCCAGAACACAAGAAACGGAGAAGAGGCTGGGGAGTCCCAAAGGGCCACAGAGTGACCAGGGCCACTGTGAATTAATGGAGACAGAGCGAAAATCCCAGGAAAGGAAGGGAGAGAGGAAGCGGAGATGGAGGTGTTGCCCCTCCTGGGGTTGGCCAGTAGGAGAAGGCAGTTAGAAGAAGCGATAACTCCGAAGCTGGATGAGGCTGTCCCGGGCTGTGTTCACCCTCCGCTCTGGACAGCAGCTGCAGATGCTTGTTCTGTGCCCCGTGTCGGTTGTGAGCTTGATGTCCCCTTGTTTTGCTAAAGGCACCCTGATCCCAGTGGGCAGCCAGGGGACCAGGTGAGTCAGGCCCTCTCTGGAGACATGTGTGAGGTCTCGTGGAGACTCAGAGGTATGATAGGAGTGGACAGTGCCATTAGAATCCACCGCTCTGCTGCCTAGATGACGGGAGCTCTGTTCCCTTCCACCTTCCCTGTCCTGTGTCTGGCTTCTGTCTTTCTCACTTTCTGCTAGCCCTCTCATCTCTCCAGGGATTTCCCTTCTTAGGTTGGCTGCCGTGGTTTCTTACAACCAAACGGCCCTCACTAACCCACGTGGATCAGTAACTGTCTTTGCCTTTCAAGGACATTGTGTTTTCTCTGTGTGGAATCTCTAGCTTCTTTGTAAGTGGCACAGGCAGTGGAGAAGGCTTCCAAACAAAGCTGAAGGCTCTAAAGATAGCATCATCTAATAAGGACAAAAAATCCCAGTGTCAGAGCATTGGGTTCCTATAAGACAAAGTTTGTGAGAAGGCCAAGTTCGTGTGTGTTTATCTGGGCTCCCCACCAAAGCCATCATTTGTGCTATGGGTGGAGGGAGTGAAGTGTCTGGCTTTGCCGTGACACCATCACAGGAGTTGACAAGAGGGCCGTTAGATGTGGCAGCTGCGGACGCTGCCGGCTGTGGGAACTCAGCCCTTGCAGTTGTGAGGGATGGTCTAGCCCGTGAGAGGGCAGGCATTGCATTTCCAGTTGCTGTTAGACATGCACCCATGAAACATCTCACTTGTGGACACTTTCTTTTCACCCCTTGTGTGTCTTGGCAAGAGGATGGGACAGAGCTTCTGTCTATCGACAGAAAAGCAATTTTGATGGATATGCAATTTTAGTCAGGTGCTTTCTTTTTTGAATTAAAATATTCATATGCATAGGCGTCGTTCTCTTTCTGGAAGCAACGTTTTGAATAGCAGTTGTTGTTGCTTATCGAGCTGGCACGTGATCTATGTGTGTCTGCCTGTCCATCTGGTGGGCTATCTGTCCATCTGCCTGTCTCTGGCTTTGACTGTATAAATGATATAAATAAAGGTGGTTTTGCTGAAGGAAGTCCATGGAACTCACCCCCTGCTGTGTCTTCTGCTGTGGAGGAAGGACCTGGTGGATGGCAATACTTTCAACATGGCAATGAAATAGGTTCATAAGATGGTGGCAGATCCTTTTTGTGTTTCCGATACTGGGTTATGTGGGACTGTTGTGGATATGTATTGAGTACCAGGACGTGGAGGGACAGGACCTGTGCCTAGTTCCCCATCAAGGTCTGAAACCCCCCAGGTCCCTTGAGCCTAGAACCAGAGCTGGCAGAGTGAAGATGAATAGAGGCTATTTCCAGTTCACCAGAATCGCCTGACAGAACCTGCTGCCTAGCCAGCTCGGTGTCACAGTCAGTGGGTGGGGCCTGTCAGTGGGTGGGGTCTCTCAGTGGGTGGGATCTCTCAATGGGTGGGGCCTCTCAGTGGGTTGGATCTTGGTGAATAGGGCCTCTCAGTGAGTGAAATCTCTTGGTGGCTGAGGCCTCTCAGTGGGTGGGGTCTTGGTAGGTGGGATCTCTCAGTGGGTGGGGCCTCTCAGTGGGTGGGGGCTTGGTGGGTGGGGTCTCAGTGGATGGGGCCTCAGTGGGTGGGGCCTTGGTGGGTGGGGTCTCTCAGTGGGTGGGGCCTCTCAGTGGGTTGGGTCTCTCAGTTGGTGGGGTCTCTCAGTGGGTGGGGTCTCCCAGCACAGACTGGTTATTCCTGAGAATGCTGACTGTGTCTAAGGCAGGACAGGCTGAGACCAGGTGATGGGGAGAAGAACAAGGAGTGAGCAGGAGATGAGGATGAGAATGGGGCACAGTAGGGCAGCAACCCCAGCTTAGGGAGCAGAAGAGCTCGAGTCAGAGCCCAGGCTCTTGGGGCCAGGCCGAAGGATGTCCTGGAGTCCAGCCTCTCAGAAGGGATGGGTAGCCTAATGACCACCAGGGTCTGTGAGCCCCGAGAGGTGAGTGGCACCCAACAGAAGGGGCCCACTGTCCGGAGGTCAGAGTGGAGGGCATGGGCCCAGACTCCCAGCCCTGTCAGAGAGTGACGGGGTGTGGGATTGTAACCTGGGCTGAGGGGCTAAGCTGCGGAGGTGCCAGACCATGAGAGGGGCAGGGTGGGGCTGCTGGGACAGCGTGAGGAGGTTCTGTGAGAAGGCAGGGCTATTGGAGGCCAGCAGTGAGGATTTCTGAGTATGTAGTGTGAGAAATAACTTTGCTGGTCAGATACTTGAAGTCAGTTTCTGGTAGGCAGGATGGAGAATGGCTCTGTGAACATGTGGGACCCAGGAATTGCCCCCAGGTGGGTCAGATTCATGTCTTTCAGGCCTGGAAGGTATGAGGGCAAACCCTGGTGAGGGAAGGGGGCATGGTAACCAGGCTTTCCTCTGTGAGGTCAGCCTCAGGTAGTTGGCATGCCTGCTGCACACACCCCCTCAATGCAGGGCCCCCAGGTCATCGTATGGCCCCACTCACTGCATAGCCTTTCACATTCACTGTGTGCACCCCTCCCCCTTCACTAAATGCTCCACCATTCACTGTGGTGGGAGCAGGGGCAAACAGCAGCACAGGGGTCAGGACACCCGGCTCTGGATGCTGCTGTTAACACTGTCATTTTTCTGGACAATGGGCTTGGCTGGGACAATCAAGCACTGGTGTTTTATTCCAGGGGCAAGTGGTGTTTACTAGCTGTGCTCCATGTTATCCATTTTGCCAAGAATGGAAAACAATAGATTTTTTTCTACTTATATTGCTCTGCTCATTAGCATGCACAACATAAAGGCCAGAGTTGCTGAAGCAAAATCAGCAAGTTCTGATTAATTTGCAGAGCTCCAATGATGCTTCCTGACTGAATCACGTTGTGGAAGGATCCTTAATTGGGAACAGCCTCAGACAGTAGCATGAACAGCAAAAGAGAAGGAATATCAGAGCAAAAACACCCCTAAAGCAAATGCCAACAAGAAAGAACATTGGCTTAATGCTGACAGTTCAATCAACCATGTCTGAAAAGATGGGGCATGCCTGTGGGTGGGAGTTCAGGGGAAAATGGAAAAGCACGCAGTCAGATTTAGAAAATAAGAAGCTTATCCTTTCAGCATCTGTCCTTGTTTTTAACAAGCATTGTCCTTTCTAGGTTGCCCACCTCTTGGTCTGGAAACCTTAAAAATCACAGACTTCCAGCTCCATGCCTCCACGGCGAAGCGCTATGGCCTGGGAGCACATCGAGGGAGACTCAACATCCAGGTACCTGGCCCTGTGGTTGGAAGGATTTTGACTGCATTGTTTATTGCTCTGTTTCCTCGAGCTTGGGTCAGACCCCATGCCCTGGATGTAAAATGCATTAGCCCAGATTCTCACAGTAAGAAAGGATATTGCTGAATGATCCTAATTTTACAGAGAGAGCTCTGAGACTCAGGGAGGCAATGTCTTCTCCAAAGACTGTAGTGAATAAAAGTGAGACCACCGGTTTCTGGACCCAGGTAGTTCCTCTTCCGCCTTTTGAACACTTCTCTTCTACATGCTGTTGGTCTGGAAAGGACAGGGGGGAAGGTGGAATCCCTGACGCATTGTGCAGCAGAGCTGTGGCACACGAGACTGTGGCGTGTGCCTTGCCTCCCTGCCAATGCTTCTTGTCTCTGCCACACACACCTCTTCCAGGCTTTCCTGTGGCTCCCTCCATTGCGTTCCCCCAACTCAAGCCCTGAGTGGCTCCTAGGGCCAAGCACATCATGGCTGGCCTTCCTCCTGAGGAGGCTCAAGGGCCTTCCTGACTTTGGGCCTCAAGACTGTCAGGCCTCCCGCTCTGACAGTCGCATCAGTCAAAGGGCTTCTCCAGGAAAGTGAGCTTCTCCCTGCACACTCCACATGCCACCCAGTTCTTGTCTCCAGGCCTTTTCTGTAGCGGGTTCCCCTCCCTGGAACTTCCATTGTGTTGATTCGCTGACCTGCCTTTGCTGGGCAACACAGGAGGCTCTCCATGGCTGGGCCGTCCAGCAGGGCGCAGCCAGCTAGACTGTCCTCACTTCATCTTTCTGGCCTCTGATAGTCCTTCACCCATGAGAGGCCCACCCCAGGGGGACGCCAGGCTCCCCTTAGAGAATGCATTGGCCAAGCACATGCTCCTGCCTGTGGTCAGGGTGAAAAGGAGGCCGTGCTTGGGAATCACATCCGTGCTATTTATCTTCATGGCTTTTTTTTTCTTTAGTGGTGTATTATTCACCCTGATGCCTTCTCACAGGCATCTCCATGCCTGCTCTTAGACTGAGAAGTTGCTGCTTTAGTAGCCAAATCTGGGCCCGCCATCCCCAGCCTCTGGCTCTGACCTCTCTCAGGTACCTGGTGTCGGCCCCAGAGAGGGCGGCGTCACTTGCAGTGTGTGTTTGTGGGCTTCAACATACAGCCCCAGCCCCCGACAGGGAGCTCACTGGGCTAAATCGGGGTGTCAGCAGGGCTGTGCTCCTGTGTCTGCTGGGGACACAGGGAAATGAGGACGAGGTCAGCCCCCTTTTGTGGTTTATGTCTTCCAGAGCCAGCGCCACATGCAGTGTGATTCCACTGTCACAGGTGCATAATTAAAGTCGGCGTGCTCCAAAAATACATCTCCCCACACAGAGCGGTTTGCAATGCAGTTTAAAAATAACCACATCTTGTCTCACATACGAGTATTTTGTAGGCGTGTTGAGCTAATGGGATTTTGTGATCGAGAAACACCGAGATGTCAGAATTAGAAACTGTGTTTCATTCCCTAGTGCAGGCTCTGAGCCGGTTTAGCCAGCCCCGTGTCGGCCCAGGACTCTGCTGGCATAGATGTGGCTGTGGTCCTGGCTGGAAGGCATGGGGCTCGCAGGCTGGGGTGCTGCTGCTGGTCGCTCTGCTGACCAGCCGTGTGGCCTTGGGTGAGATGCCCTCCTTCTCCAAGGCGCGGTGTCGTCATCAGGAGTGTGGGCTTCAGGTCCCACATTAGGTCCCACTGACGGCTCTGCCTCCTTCCTGGTATTGTGAGGGTCAAAAGGAGAATAGAAAGAGAATTGTCTTTGGCCGTTCTCAAATGCATGTTCTTACCCATTCTGGCAGCAGGCTATTGTGAGGTGCCTGCTATGTGCTGGGTACTGAAAGGGCCATGACAAAAGGCCCTAGGGGTTCTCTGCCTTCAAGGTGCTTCAGTCTCTAGCAGAGGGAGAGCGGGAATCAGCTCCAAGCATTATTGGCACTGTGCTAAGTGCCTTATACACATTATTTCATTTATTCCTCCAACATGGAAGACAAGTAGTGTGATTATTCCCTTTGCCTGATAGAAAACAGACACATGGAGGATGGAGTGACTCAGTCACATTTCCCTGGAGAGGCAGATTAAGAATGCAGGCAGCTTGAAACCTTGAGCTGTTTCTCCTAATGATGCTGTAAAGCTGCCTCCCAAGTCAACAGATAGAAGTGGTGTAGGTCCAACAGCTGGAATAGCGATCAAGCTGCGTACATCTCTTTTCTGACAATTATCTCACATTGATTTACTCATCTGCACCCTTGCCAAATGCGGAGCCGCTTGAAAATGTGACTCTTGCCTTTCTGGGTATCCGCCACCCCGTGTGAGTGCAGTGTCTACACATATGGATGCGCTGAATCAACAAAGCTTCTGTGTAGTGGCTGCGGTGCTTAAGGGAGCTTAGGCGCTGCTGTGGAGAAGCCTACGAGGAGGCAGGGCAGGCTGGGCTGCTGTCACATGTGTTTTTCTAGTGTGTATTTACCCTGTGGTTGGCAAATATGGGGACGAGGTCATTATGACACAGAAGTAACATTGGTTCATGTGCGACTTTCACTAGTCTATGAATGGTCTGTGGGACTGAGCGCCAGCACCTGGCCACAGAGTGCACTGTCACGGGGGAGTGTGGAGTCTGTGAATGGTCTGTGGGACTGAGCACCAGCACCTGGCCATAGAGTGCCGTGTCACAGGGGAGTGTGGAGTCTATGAATTGTCTGTGGGACTGAGCACCAGCACCTGGCCACAGACTGCCCTGTCACAGGGGTGTGTGTGTGGAGTCTATGAACGGTCTGTGGGACTGAGAATCAGCACCTGGCCAAAGATTGCCCTGTCACAGGGGAGTGTGGTGTCTATGAATTGTCTGTGGGACTGAGCACCAGCACCTGGCCACAGAGTGCCCTGTCACAGGAGTGTGTGGAGTCTATGAATGGTCTGTGGAACTGAGCACCAGCACCTGACCACAGAGTGCCCTGTCACGGGTGAGTGTGGAGTCCGTGAATGGTCTGTGGGACTGAGCACCAGCGCCTGGCCACAGAGTGCCCTGTCACAGGGGAGTGTGGAGTCTATGAATGGTCTGTGGGACTGAGCACCAGCACCTGACCACAGAGTACCCTGTCACAGGGGAGTGCAGAAGCTGTGGAGTCCTGTGCCTGGCGCCCTGTACCTCCTGTTCCTCTGGGTCAGTGGGCCTGTGCTGGTACATTGCTCAGTTCCCTTCCCCATTCTGCCCCAGACTCGAGCTCAGCAGCTCCACACTGCCTTCTCCCCCCGGCATCATCTGCCTCCCTGCTTATTTCCTTTTCAGATCAAATCCTATAATTACAGCTGTATTTAAACACTATTTTGCGCAACTCAACATGTCTTCTTAATTGTGCTAATGTGTTTTTAGAATTAATTTTTTTCAGTCTTCTGCTTCCAGACCTGTATAGATTTTGAATGATCTGGCTGGAACCCTATTTTCCCTGTGAGCTGAATTTTTGTAGCACAAGATGTTGCAGTCTGGGAACTTTTATTGGAATGTGTTTGCCACAGTACTGCAGAAATACCTGTCTCCTTTTCCATCATTTTAAGCAGAAGATGTTGAAAGAATTTTTGTAACTCAAATTATAACTCCTTTTTTTCCAACTAGAATTTTACTTTTGCTAACTTAATAATATAAAGTCAGAGAAAAAACCAACATTTACATTTTATCACTACACTGGGACAAGATAGACTTTCCAGGAATTGAAGGAAGACATCCAGTTCGGCAGGAAAGCAAAAGTTCGGCCCCTCACCTGTGATGTTTCTTCCTGTATGCCCAGGACCCTTTTATACTAACTCGCTTGTGATGCTGTGATCTCATTTAGAAAGAGTCACTGGTTTCTTCCATTCTGGGAGCAGCTACAGACAGATTGAAAATTAACATTCTGAGTCTCCAAGAGAACATGTTGACAATGACCTCTAAAATCATGCTGAGGGCCAGGCATGCTGGCTCATGCCTGTAACCCCAGCACTTTTGAAAGCCGAGGTGGGTGGATCACCTGAGGTCAGGAATTTGAGACCAGCCTGGCCAATATGGCAAAACCCCGTCTCTACTGCCGGGTGTGATGGCACATGCCTGTAATCCCAGCTACTCGGGAGGCTGAGGCGGGAGACTCGCTTGAACCCAGGAGGCAGAGGTTGCAGTGAACCAAGATCATGCCACTGTACTCTAGCCTAGGCAAAAGAGTAAAACTCTGTGTCAA
>PVKV010027892.1:0-25811 GCA_004027835.1 Alouatta palliata | reverse complement strand
GGCCCCACCCCTTCCAGCCCCGAGCTCTACCCCTTTCAGCCCCGAGGCCCCACCTCTTCCAGCCCTGAGGCCCCACCCCTTCCAGCCCCGAGGCCCCACCCCTTCCACCCCGCGGAAACAGAGCAGCTGAAACCAGCCCAAGCCTGTCCAGACCCCGGCTTCAGGCTCTCCACTCTGTTCTGCCCCCTCGGATTCAGGCAGCAGCCCCGCCTGGGGACTTGGTGGTGCTGACTCGGAGCCCCACTCCCCAGCCTCATTCAATCACCACAAACGCTGCCTACCTCAAACCAAAACCATTGCCTGCTTAGATGGCCTGAAAAGTCAGGGTCCTGTGGCAACCCCATTTTAGAACTCTGGAGGTCCCCAAGCAGCCTCGTGTGAGGCACAAGGCCTGGAGAAGTCATGGGAGGCTCTCGGGTCGGGGGTCAGTGTGCTGCACCCTCCCCCCTTCTTTGAGCCCTCTCAAAGCCTAACTCAAAACTAAATCCCATAGGTTCTTTCTTTGCCACAAAGGTTTTAACAGGTTTGAAGTAATTGTGACGGTTTCAACCAGGTAGGCTCGCCCTGGGCCTCCTCACACCCAAGCTGCTGCAGGACCCCTGCCCCTAGCTCCCTCCTACCTGCTGCTCCTCACCACAGCTCCCCTGCCACAGGAGCTTTTGCCCTGCACCCACGGCCCTTCATGCTCCCCCCACCCGCCTCTCCCCCACCGAACCCCCCCACACACAGCCCCATGGTGTCCCACTGTGAGGCCAGGCTCAGCTCCACCCACTTGTTTGTCCCATGTGAGCACAGGGGCTCCCTGGGATTCGACCCCTCCTGCCTTAGGGGCTCTGGACAAAGGGATAGTGGGCGGCAAGCCCAGGAAGAGCCACCTCAGCAGAGGGAGAGGAAAGCAAACCATGAAACTCAAATCCAGCCGGGTGCGGTGGCTCACACCTGTAATCCCGGCACTTTGGCAGGCCAAGGCGGGTGGATCACCAGGTCAGGAGTTCAAGACCAGCCTGACCAACATGGTGAAACCCTGTCTCCACTAAAATACAAAAATTAGCCAGGCGTGGTGGCAAGTGCCTGTAATCCCAGCTACTCAGGAGGCTGAGGCAGAATTGTTTGAATCCAGGAGGCAGAGGTTGCAGAGAGCTGAGATGGTGCCACTGCACTCCAACCTGGGTGACAGAGTGAGACGCCGTCTCAAAAACAACAACAACAAAAAACTCAGATCCGGGGGCTCCAACCTGCAGAGCAGCCTGGGTTCCCTGCAAATCAGGGCGGGTTGGGGGGAAGCAGGCTGCAGCTGTGAGTAGCTGGACCTCCCTCCGCCAGGATGGGCTTGAGCCTGTCACGCTGGGCAGTGTGTTTCCGAGTGGGCGCTGGCATTTCAGGTCAGGCTGGAGCCAGGTGTCGTGCTCACTGGGACTGTGTCACACTGCCTCGCACTCAGGTTCCTTGGGGTGTTTCTCCAGAAGGGGCTGGGGAGGAGTCTGGGCCTGTGGTACTGGGAGCTGGTAGGCTCTCTGGATTCAGGGCCTCTCCATGTGGAGTGGGCAGGCGGTAGTGGAAGGAACTTTTGCGTACTTCATGTGTTTGGGGGAGGTGCTGGGAGGGGCAGGGGCCACGGAAACCCAGGGCATGCTGGGCCCCCACTCACCGTTGGTGCACACCACACCGGCGTCCCTCTCGTGTCTGCAGTTGCTCTTCAGCCAGCCCAGGGACGTGCAGTCGGCCAGCGAGGGCTCAGTTCCCGTGCACTGGACCTCATCCAGCATGATGGGGCCCGATCCTGTGGATGCAGCAGATGGCAGGGCTAGGGGCATGAGAACTGCACCCAGCAGCCCCACAGTGCGACTCAGCCCTTTGTTCCCTGCACCGGCCGGGCGGGTCCTTCACCGGTGAACCACGGTGGATATTCCATCGTGGGTTGGATTTGTGATTGCAACGTCAGGTCATGAACTTAGCCTTCATGCTTATAAAGCTTACCGGCTGCTGCAGACATCAGATTCATGTGCTGTAATTGCGTGCCTATCCCTGTGACATCAGGTTCATATACTGCAGTTGTGTGCCTATCCTTGCTGCTAAATAGTGGGTGGATTATTTCTTTTTTTCCCAGAATCCCAACTGCTGCATCAGTGAAAATCTTTCTGCGTACAGACTTTCGAGAGGAAATTGTTTCAAGAATATAAACTCCCTGGAGTGGAGTTTCAGGGCCGGAGGGAATGAGCCCAGCCAAGCTCTTGAACCTGCCCAAGCTCCGGCCACCATCACCAGTCTGGCGTGGGTGACGCAGTTCCACTGGAGCAGGACCCACAGGGCTTCAGCGCCATCGAAAGTGTTTGCTCTCAGGCTGGGCGTGGTAATCCCAGCACTTCCAGAGGCCGAGGCTGCAGATCACTTAAGGCTAGGAGTCCAAGACCAGCCTGGCCAGCATGGTGAAGTCCCGTCTCTACTAAAAAATACAAAAATCAGCCAGGCGTGGTGGCAGGTACCTGTAATCCCAGCTACTCAGCAGGCTGAGGCAGGAGAATCGCTTGAACTCGGGAGGCGGAGGCTGCAGTGAGCTGAGATCACACTGCTGTACTACAGCCTGGGTGACAGAGCGAGACTCCATCTCAAAAAAAAAAAAAAAAAACTTGTTTGCTCTTGCTAAATTAATAGGAATACAATTTGCATGTCTTTGAAGCCTGACTGTCTTGTCTTAGGGGATTCGCCCCTCCCGGGAGCTGGCTGTGCTGTGGGTCTCAGCCTTGGAGGACAGGGACAGCAGGCCCTACCTTGCCCGAAGGCAGCTCTACCCAGAGCCTGGGTGGCGTTCTCAAAGCCCAGGGCCCGGCAGACGACGCTGGCATCAGTCAGGTCCCACAAGTTGTCACACACAGTGCCCCACTGGCCTCTGTAGAAGATCTCCACGCGGCCCTCATTGGCGGTGGCCCCATTGGCCAGCCGCATGTCGCCATCATTCACGGCTGCAGGGAGAGACGAGAGAGGGTGAGGCTGGAACCTGCAGTGCCCTGACCCCAACCTCCAGGGCCCCCCATGCTGTCCTGGGTCTCCCCTGCTGAGCTTGTCTTCCAGTGCTTTAAGGTTCCCCTGCCTCTCCGTGAGGGGCACCTCTGTGAGAGGAGAGTGGAAGATACATACAGACCCTCCACACGGAGGCTAAACTTACTTTAGGGGTCTCAGCCCTTCATGCCATAGACAGAACAGAGGCAGAGAAGCCCTGGGTTCTCCAGCACTGGGAGTGGAGGTGGCAGGACCCCGAGGGAGGGATGGTAGGGGGGAAAGGCGGCCTCATGCTAACCCCTCCTGAGGGTGTCTGCAGTTTGGGGGTGCTGGCCTACTGGGGGCAGCAGGCCTAGGGACCCCTGGGAGCACAGGCAGAATACTTTCAGGGCAGCAAATGGGATTCCCACCCCACATATGTCCTTCTGGGACTCCGCCCACCGACATTCACCCCTACAGGAGCTGGCAGAGCCAGGCAGGAGCTGAATTCAGTTGGGGGCACATCTGGTTTCCATGGGGCCCCCAGGATGAACATGAGTCTCCAGGGGCTCACAGTGTAAAGAATGTAAGGAAAGGCAGCTGGGACCCTCTGGAAGCTTGACCTGCATCCAAGCCCATGGACCCCACAACACCCCCTGTGACTGCTGGTTTCATTAGCTCCTCTGGTTCCCTCTGGACGGAATGGAGAATTCCTTGGTGTCCTCTCTATAACCTGCAGCTCACCTGAGCCCAGGTGAGCCCCTGGAACCTCCAAGCCACAATCACTTGGGATACCGGGTGCTTCAAGCAAGAGAGAAGATTCAGCTAGTCACCAGGCCTCAGACCCCGGCACAACCTCTCTTGGGAGTTCTGCACAGACCCAGGGCGCAGCAGCCTCATGGACTTTTGCTTTTGGCCTTTCCCAGGGGCTCAGCTCACCTTGGGTCCCTGCAACCAGCAGCCACACCCAGAAGAGCCTCAGAGGGGCCATGGCCTTGCCTGGACGCCCGGATCCTGCTGTGGACGGAAGCGGTGGAGTGAGGCACTGGAGCCAGGTGGCCCGAGGCCCGGGGACTGGCCTGCCCATCCACCCTTCAGCCCGACCTGGGCTGTGTGGCAGGCAGGGTCCCTCTCCTGCAGAGCCCACTATGGTCCCGGTAAGTGTGACGGACGCTGTGGTTGGCCCCATAGGGACCCCTTACCTGGTCTGTAGCTTGGTCCTGGAAAGATGTGTAAGACTTGGCTAGATGAAGGGGTGGGCTGGGGGTGGCCCCTGGCAGTAAGGACAGCAAGAACTTGTGACTGGAGGTGAGTGAGCCCATCTCAGAAAACCAGGCCCTGGGCAAGGCTGCCGCACAGGCTTGTGGGAGGGTGGAAGGGGAGGAGGCCATGGGTGTGGGCCCAGGTCGGGAAGCGGGGGGAGCCTGGTTAAGATCTGGGCCTTAATCTTCAGGCAACAGACCCTGCAGGGACTGTCCCAGAGATCTTAGTAAAGATGAGCCTGCAGCCTGGGGAGCTGATGGGAGGGGACTCGTCAGGAGAGGCCACAGAATCCAGGCCAGGAGTGACACGTCGGGGCAGGGAGACACGTCGGGGCTCCGTGGTATTCGGATGGGGAAGATGTGGGAAGAGGCTCAGGGCTGCAGCCCGGGGGGGCCGTGCTGGGGGAAGAATGGGGAGTAAATGCCGAAGTGTCCCCAAGACACTGATGCTCAGCTCGACCTGGGTCTCCACCTTCGGGCCTGGTGTTCTTGTCTCCGTATAATTTCGATGCTTGCCTGCAGTGGCCTGTGGCCCCCATCTCCCTCCCCACACTCTGCCAATGGAGAGACAGTTATGGTTTCTCTGGCTTGGTAAGAATCCTGTGACACCTGGCACCGTCCCCTCAGTCCAGCAAGCCGGGGCAGGCCTCTGGTGGCACTGCTGTGGGCACCGGCTGGGAGTCCGGGCCTGGTGACCTTGAGATTGCTCAGGGGGGACCTGGTGAGCGGCTGCAGGGGTACCCCCAGAGCTTGGCGGAAGTGTAGTTAAGGCTGGCCTCGCCCCAGGCCCTCTGCGTGGGAGTCTGCATGAACAAGCTCCCGGGGCTGGGTGCACTGGCTGGTGAGCAGCTTTGCTCTGGGACTCACGCTCACTGGCAGTGCACAGCTGTCCCTTGTCGGGGCTGCCTAGATACCACTGGAGGCCTTACTGTGACCCCGAGAACCACCTTGGTAACACCCCACCTTATAAGTGAATAAGCTGACATCCAGAGAGGCAAATGGGTGCCATGTCCGCAGCTGGTGAGCTGCAGGCCGGGGGTCTGCTTGGCAGAGCCCACCTCTCCCCCCTGTGTCGATGTCAGTAGATGGCTGAAGGGGCCAGGGTGTGTGACCACCTGTCCTGTGTGCTGGGGACTGTGCTGGTTTTAGCCCTGAAGATTCCCTGTGTCCTGAGAAACCCCTCGGTCCCAGGCACGCTGGGGTGGTGGTCACCCTCTCCACTCTGCCCCCAGCCACTTCCCTCTGCTGCAGCCACCAGGTTTGTTTGTCCTGAGAGAGTAACTCAAGGCCTTGCAAAAATGGCCAACTGGCCAGGTGCGATGACTCATGCTGTAATCCCAGCACTCTGGGAGGCTGAGGTGGGCGGATCACTTCAGGTCAGGAGTTTGAGACCAGCCTGGCCAACATGGTAAAACCCCATCTCTAATAAAAATACCAAAAAAAAAAAAAAAATTAGCTGGGCACGGTGGTGTGCACCTATAGTCCCAGCTACTCAGGAGGCTGAGGCAACAGAATCGCTTAAACCTAGGAGGCGGAGGTTGCAGTGAGCTGAGATCACACCACTGTACTCCAGCTTGGGTGACAGAGCAAGACTCCATCTCAAAAGAAAAAAACAGTGGACAATGAAGCATCAGGCGGGCACCATTGCTGCCCTTTGGATGGCAGTGCCTGGGTATTTTTCCCTGATTCCTTCATATGAGAAGTTGAGACTGGCTATCTGTGTTGACCCCTAGGGTGCCTTCATGCGAATTGAAAAAAAGGTGCTCTTCCTTGGGGTGGGTGCAGGTCTAGGCTAAATGCGCAGACCTGAGAGAGGGCCAAGCTGAATTCCAACCCACTTCCTCCTTTGCCTGGTATCCTTGTGCAGTGAGCAATCTCCCCAACCGTACAGAGAGGCCCTACGGGCCTGGGAGCAGCAAGGATAGCTGCTGGCTCAGGAGCACCGGAGCCCCAGCTCCAGGCCTATGTGCAAACAGGGAGGCGTGACCCCCACTTGCCTGTGTAGAGAGAGGGGTTCCCTGGCCGGGCACGGTGGCTCACACTTGTAATCCCAGCACTTTGGGAGGCCAAGGTGGGTGGATCACCAGAGGTCAGGAGTTCAAGACCAGCCTGGCCAACACAGCGAAACCCCATCTCTACTAAAAATACAAAAATTAGCCAGGCGTGGTGGCAGGCATCTATAATCCCAGCTACTCAGGAGGCTGAGGCAGAAGAATCGCGTGAACCCAGGAGACAGAGGCTGCAGTGAGCCGACATCGCCCCACTGCATTCCAACCTGGGCTAAAGAGTGAAACCCTGTCGCGCAAAAAAAAAAGAAAGAGAGAGAGAGGCGGGGGTGCCCACCTGAGAGCTGGAGGCAGGAGCTTACCTGGCTGGGGCAGCTGCGATGGCTGTGCTGGGGCCTCCTTGCTTCCAGCCACAGAAGCCCCCTGCAGACTGGTCCTTCGACCCAGAAGCGTCTCCCAGTATGGAGCGTGGTCAGGCTGATCCCAGGAAATGCTTCAGGAAACAGAGTCGAGTTTCGATTTCCAGAAACCATCTGACATAGATGCCTTCTGGGATTGGCTGCTGACGACACTCCACGGGGCCCCTCTCTTTCGTCTCAGCTCTGCCTGTGGGTGTCAGTGCAGGGATGGCAGAGGCCCAAGGCAGGAGTCTGGCTGGAGCAAGGCCCGCGAGAGGACTGACAGCCACGGTCAGTCGGAAACGCCTCCAGGCCGGCCAGGGGCTGGCGTTTGGGGGACGGGAGGGGAAGAAGCAGAGGCTCTGGGCCCAGGCAGTTTGCTCCTGTGGGTGACAGTGGGCTCTGACAGAGCGCTCCGAGTCCTTTCCTGGGTCTAGCGCGTGGCTGGCTGGGTGGACACTGTGCAGGTGGCCGCTCATGTGCAAATCCACCCTCTCTGAGCTCTTGGCATGCTCACCACACAGAGGCCCTGTACCCCGCAACGCCGCACGGCACTGTCCTGTCCCAGGGGAGGGAGGCCCTGAGGGCCAGGTGTGCAGCTGGCCGGTGGAGGAGCTGGACCCCGTTCCAGCATCTGACCGCAGACCCTGTGATTGCACTGCTGGACCTGTGGCTGTGCTACTGTCTCCCCCTCAGCGGGGCGTGGGACAGAGCCTCTCTGGGTGACACAATGGCTCTGTCCAGCTCATACCCATTCCCTTTCCCCACTCTGAAAGCCAGCGCCTCAATCGTCCCTTAGAGGGCACCCCCTCCCACTCCTGGCTGTGTGGTTCCCAGAGGGCCCCCTGGCTCTTGGCCTTCAACCACCCCAGGTCTGGCTGTCTGAGCCCTGAGGGGCCCTCCGGGCCACATGGATGGTTCCAGGGTAGAGCTGTGAGCCCAGCCAACCCAGTGAGAACTGGCTTCCGAGTGAGAGGATGTGGGCCCAGGCTGCTGGGGCCCATGAGGCAGAGCAGAGAGACGCAGGGATGCTCCCGCCTGAGCCCCTGGGTCCAGCTGGCCTAATCCGTGGTCAAACCTGGGCTTCACTGCTCAGTGAGGCAATCAGCAGTCTCTCATTTCTGTCACTTGCACCCCGTGGTTCTGGGTGAGCCTTGGGATATGACCAGGTCTCTCTGACCAGCGGTTCTCAGCCTGGCCTGGACAGAAGAATCATCAGGGAGTCTTCCAAAGTGTTGGGATTACAGGCGTGAGCCACTGTGCCTGGCTGGGGAAAGGTTTTAAAACTCAGGTGCCAAATCTTTAGCCCCAGATCATGGGAAAGTCCTGAGCCATCCAGGCAGATAAAATGGAAGACCCAGAAGCCTCCTTGTGGAATCAGAGCCCAGTATCTGCTTCCCTGGGGCTCACAAGGGCTTTCCGATGTGTGATGACCACGGGTGGCGGGAAGTGCTGCTAGGGTGGCAGGGAAAGGGGCAGTGGCTCAGTTGAGAAGACAGCTGGGTGAGAGCCTCAGACTCACGGCACTGCTCTCATCAGGAACAGCTCCCAAGACAGCGTAGGGAAAGCACTGGGCGTTTCAGAGATGAGGATGGTGAACTGGCCTGTAAGATCATCTTTTGTGCCTGTACCCCAAACCCCTCTGCAAAGAGAGGAACACTCCCTATAACAGCTAATATGGATTTCACCTGGCATGACTGTAAACCTTGCCATGAAATGAAGGCATTTAATACTTCTAGCCACGATGGGATGCAGCTGCTCTTACATTCCCTGTTAGAGATGAGAAAACAGATGCTCAACGAAGCATCGTAATTGGCTCAAGTTGTGCAGCTGGAAGGAGAAGAACTGGGAATTCAAACCCATCCTTTTCTGTTTCTTATTTTTAAAAAGTGGCTTTGTGGCCATGTAATTTACCTGTAATGTTTTGGCAAATGTGTAGAGATGGTCCCATGACAGCATTATTACCTAGGGCATTTTAGTCACCCCTACAAATTCTCTTATGCCCCTCTGCAGCCAGCCCTCTTCCCCCAGCCCCTTCCCAGCAGCCACCTGTCAGCTCTGTCACTGCTGGTTGCCTTTCCTAGAATTCCCCCCCCTTTTTTTTTTTTTTTTTAAAGACAGTCTCCTTCCATCACCCAGGCTGGAGTGCAATAGCATGATTTCACTCACTGCAACCTCTGCTTCCCAGGTTCAAGCGGTTTTCATGCCTCAGCCTCCCGAGTAGCTGGGATTACAGGTGCGCCCATGACCACGCCCAGCTAATTTGTGTATTTTTAGTAGAGAAGGGGGGTTTCTCCATGTTGCCCAGGCTAGTCTCAAATTCTTGACCTCAGGTGATCTGCCTGCCTCAGTCTCCCAAACTGCTGGGATTACAGGTGTGAGGCACCACTCCTGGTCCCTAGAATTCCCTCTAAATGGAATCACGTAGAATTTAATATTTTGCATGTGCCTTCTTTCACTTACCACAGTGCTTCTGAGATCCATCCATGCTATCTCAAAGATCAGTAGCTGGCTCCTGGCTTTGCCGGGTAACTGCTGGTGGGTGTTTGCACTGATGGACATTTGGGCCGTTCCATCTTCCACTATTGTGCATGAAGCTGCTGGAAATATGTGGATACAAGTCTCTGTGTGAACTTAAGTATTTATTTTGTGTAAATACCTAGGAGCAGGATTACTGGGTCATATGGTAGATACATGTTTACCTTTTGAAGAAAGTAAGACTGTTTTCCAGAGCTGCAGAACCGTTTAGCAAAGTCCTTCAACTTTGCTTTTCTTTTTCAAAATCAAGTCTTTAGACCCATGAAGATGTATACCGTTTTATTCTTTTGATTTCTTTCATCTGCGTTCTGTAAGTTCCACATGTACATGCCACACATCTTTTGTCGGATTTATATCTAGCTATTTCCTGATTGTTGGTGCTATTGTAATTGACAATGTTTAGAATTTTTCCATTTCTAGTTGTTCACTGCAGTTATAATAAATTTTGTATGTGGAATTAATATATTAAATATTAATATATTCCATGTAACATATTAATATATTTAGTATATGTAGTTTTGGGTTTTTTTTTGAGACCAAGTCTTGCTCTGTCACTCAGGCTGGAGAACAGTGGTACAAACACTGCCCACTGCAGCCCCAACCTCCTGGGCTCAAGTGATCCTCCCACCTCAGCCTCCCACGTGGTGGGGACCACAGGCATACTCGACCACCTCCAGCTAATCTTTACATCTTTTTGTAGAGAATGGGTGTTGCTATGTTTCCCAGGCTGGTCTTGAACTCCTGGGCTCAAGTGATTCCCTTGCCTCAGTCTCCCAAAGTGCTGGGATTACAGGTGAGAGCCACCGTGCCCAGCCTTGTATTTCTGAAGATTTCTTAGGCTTGCCTGGCTAGTCAGTCTTGTCATTGGCAAAGACAGTTTTATTCCTTTTCGAATCTGAACAACTTCCTTTTTTTTTCTTTTGCCTAATTGCACCAATAGGATGAGGAATAACAGTGATGTCGCTATCTGCTTCAGAACAAAAGCCAAGGCGTGGCTCAGCTCTCAGCTGCCTTTTTTTCCCCCCTTTTGACAGAGTGAATTGGGGTTTTCATCTTCCTCTCACAGGATCTACTGTATTTTTGCAACTTCTATGTGGTTCAAAATCTTATTTCAAAAGAAAAAATGGTGGGGGGGAAAAAAAGTACTGAAAACAGACACTCTTGCCTTGTTCCTTAGGGGGAGAGCATTCAGTCTGACTTAGCTGTGGATTTCTCACAGATGCCTTTCATCGGGTTAAGGACATTCCCTAAGGGTTTTTTTGCCTTTTGTTTTGAATTGGATGCATGGGTGTTAGACTCTGTCAAATGCTTTTTCTGTATCTTTTGAGATTATCATGCTTTTTCCCCATTTTAGTTTTTTTTTTTTTTTTTTTTTTTTGAGATGGAGTCTCATTCTGTTGCCCAGGCTGGAGAGCAATGGCATGATCTCAGTAAACTGCAACCTCTGTCTCCTAGGTTCAAGTGGTTTTCCTGCCTCAGCCTCCCAAGTAGCTGGGACTACAGGCATGCGCCACCATGCCCAGCTAATTTCTTGTGTTTTTAGTAGAGACAGGGTTTCACCATGTTGGCCAGGCTGGTCTCAAACTCCTGACCTCAAATGATCTGCCCACCTTAGCCTCCCAAAGTGCTGGGATTACAGGCGTGAGTCATCACACCTGGCCCCTTTTTAGTCTTAATGTAAGATATTATTTCATTGATTGATTTCAGAATATTGAACTAAACCTGCATTCCTAGGATAAACCACATTTATTGTGAGGTATTCTTGTCAGAGGTGTCTGAACCAGAGTGACTCCATCTTGAATTGGAGCTGCGTAAAGCAAGGCTGACATCTGCTGGGCTGCGTTCCCAGGAGGTGAAGGCATTCTTGGCCACAGGATGAGACAGGAGGTCGGCACAAGATACAGGTCATACCTTGCTGATAAAACAGGCTGCAGTTAAGGAAGCTGGCTAAAACCCACCAAAACCAAGATGGCCACGAGGGTGACCTCAGGTTGTCCTCACTGCTACACTCCTGCAAGTGCCTTGACAAAGGCCAGGGCAATGTCGGCAAGTTACCCTACATGGTCTAAAGAGGGGAGGCATGAGCAGTCCATCCCTTGTTTAGCATATAATGAAGAAATAACCATAAAACACAAAAAGGGACCACCAGCAGCCCTGGGCCACTCTGCTTTGGAGTTGCCATTCTCTATTCCTTTACTTTCCTAGTAAACTTGCTGTCACTTTATTCCATGGACTCGCCTGGAATTCTTTCTTGTGTGAGACCCAAGAACCCTCTCTTGGTGATCTGGGTTGGGACCCCCTTCCAGTAACATTCTAATCTTTAATTACTGATGAATTGGGCTTGATAATCTGTGCTAAGGATTTTTGCATCTATGTTATGAGGGATACTGGTCTGTATTTTTTTGGAAGGTATTTGTCTGGTTTTGATAGCAGTATAGTGGTATCCACATAAAATGGGTTGGAAAAGTGTTGCCAAATCCCAAATCATGGAAGGTTTCCTGCGAGTTTGGTGTTATTTCTCCCTTACGTGTTTGGTACAATTCACCAGTCAAGCCATCTGGGCCTGCAGTTTTGTGTGAAGGTATTTTATTTTTGCTTTATTTAACTATCTTAATGGTGTGAAGGGATAACTTACCTTGAGATTTATGAATTTAAAGTGTACTGGGGCTGGGGTGGTGGCTCACGCTTGTAATCCCAGCACTTTGGGAGGCCAAGGCAGGCGGATCACTTGGGATCAGGAGTTTGAGACCAGCCTGGCCAACATGGTGAAACCCTGTTTCTACTAAAAATACAAAAATTAGCTAGGTGTGGTGTCGCATGCCTGTAATCCCAGCTACTTGGGGGGCAGAGGCAGAACTGCTTGAACCTGGGAGGCGGAGGCTGCAGTGAGCTGAGATCATGTCACTGCACTCCAGCCTGGGAAACAGAACAAGACTCTGTCTCAAAAAAAAAAAAAGCATACTGGAAGACAGGACGAACACGTGGAATGAAAGTAACTGAATCTTGGTTTTTCGTCCAGTCGGATGAGTTGCATGCTGGATATGAGTGTGGAGCAGGCAGCTACTACCCCCAGGTCCCACATGTCACGGCTTCTTAAAGAGACAGTCAAGAGCTTACGTGCAGTTCCTCATCCCTGCCCCGCCTCGGCCGACGTGCCCTGGGTTCTCCTGGAACGGCTCTCCCGTGGATCCTTGCTGCTCAGTCTCCGGAGTCTCCAGCGACCCTGCTGTGGCATCTGTGTTCTGGAGAGGCCTCCTCCTGCAGGTCTGTCTTGGTCAGGCTCCCAGCAGGAACACACGGCCCCCGAATGAGGGTCATTGAAAGGAGGCTTCAGAGAAGGGAACTGTTTACCAGGGGTGAGCGAGCAGGGCGTGGGGGCTGCACAAGGGCCAGCTGTGGCATCTGGAGTTGTGGACAATGGAGCTGTCACAGTCCCAGGCCAGAAGGGACCAGGGAAGGGGGAAATCGGCGCAGACACTGGAGTGGTGCCAGAGGGGCTGCCTTGAGAGGCAAGTGCCAGAGGGAGTCAGGGACTCCCCAGGAGCCATCCCAGAGGGCACTGAGGAGGTTCACTGGGTCGGGACGGGAGGTGGGGCAGGAGAGTGGGTTTGAAGGGTAAGAGGCCGAGTGGGTGCACTTGGCCTTTCTGATTCTGCTCTCCCGGTCTTCTTTCCCTCTCTGGCCACCCCATCCTGTCTCCAGTTGAGTTCTCTCTTTCTTGGCCAGTGCCTGCCTTCCTGGCGCTTGCAGTTCCAGTGATGGGGATTCTCCCACACGTCCCCTGGAGCGACCGCCTCTGCTCCTGTGGATTCACCAGACACACCAGCTCAGCCCGACCTCTCACCTGTGCACCTCCTTACCACGTCTTCCAGAGGGCTCCCCGGGGATGAGCAGCAACGAAACGGGAGCCTGGGTGCCCACCACGCGTCGGGTAACGTTCTGAGACCCTTGCGTGCACCCAGTCACTTACCATTCACTGCAGCCCCGGGATGGGCTCTGCGATTAGCTTCCTTTTGCAGACGAGGATGCTGGAGCACAGTAAAGTTAGGCCATTTGTCTACGGACGTGTGGCTGGAAGGGGACAGAGCCAGGACTGGGCTTGCAGTGCCTTCAGACCCTCCCTTTCTGACCACAGCGCTCGTGCTTTTGCTTGAGACTGGAGGACGCAGTTTCCAGAAGGGCTCCACTGGCGGGCGACCCCCGTGTGCACCCCGGGTATCCTGTGCCTCCGCAAACAGCCAGCACAGACAGGGAGACAGAGAACTACACTCCCTCAGATGCTTTATTGTTTACAAAACTGATAGATCCCGTAGGGAAGGAACACAATCATTATGCTGACAGCAGCGAACAGAGAGGGAAAGAAAAAGGTGGGCTTTAGAGTAATGGCAAATCACTGTCTGTGTGAAAAGGCTGCTCCCAGGCACCTGGGCTGTGGCTCAGGTGCTGACATGAATGCCTCAGCAAGGTCTCAAGTCCCCCAACCTTCCCGATTGCATCTCTATTTTACATGACCCAGCCTGGACATCAAGGACAATGATCAAGGAGGCGGGTCAGAGACACAGCCAGGCAAAGTCAGGACAGACCTGGGGCTTCCAGGCTACGCCCAGTGAGAGCTGAGCTCTTCGGAAACGTATCACATTCGGCGTTCACTTTCTTCGCTTCCTCCGCTACTTACGACATAGTGAGGGAAACAGACAACCAGCTCGAGAGGGGTCCCTCCTGGCTGCCCTCTTCACAGCTGTGCTTGAGTTTCAAAAGGGGAGAGGTTTGTGAGGGACGGGCACGGGGCAGCCAGAGCCGCGCCCTCCCGCCCAGCATGGCCCCTCTGATGACTGGGGTGGCAGTTGGGGTGAGGGTGGGGGTCGGGGTGAGGTAGTGCTGTGCGAGAGCACTGAGATGACGGGAACGCCCTTCTCAGCCTGGGGCACGCCTGACGTCGGTCTCCGCTCCCACTCTGCCTTTGCCCTGGGGTACCAGGAAGACAGCAGCGGCCGAGGCCTGGCCAACGCTCATGTGAAGTTTCCACAGAGAAGAGGCTGAAGAGGAGAAACAAAGGCCCTGGAAAGAAAACCCAGGGAAGTGACAGGCCTTATTCACAGACCCTCCCCAGGACAAAGGAGCCCTGGGGCCACAGGTCACCTGAAGCCAAGTCAGAAACCCTGTGGCAGGGGATAAAAAATTCAAGTCACTCATAAAAGTCCTGGAAGGCCTGACGATTTCTGACAGTTGCTGGGGAAAAGGCAACATTTTATCTTTGTATCCGCTGGCCAAGAACTCTGAAACCTGATGCTTGGTTCACCAACTGTCACTGCATCCTGCTAATCTCCTCTGCGGCTGGAGCGGGCTGGGCAGCTACAGGACTTCTGTGTGATAAGATGTGGTGATTCCGTTTTATAAGAAAGGAAACTGCTTCAGTGAAAACAGGTTAATCATTAAAACTTCAAAGTGCTACACGGCCACAGAATTCTCCTGAAGGGAGAAAGCAGTCACCGGCCAGATGAAGTGGAGATGGATTTATCTGAGGCCTGCCCTGTGCAGCTGTGGGAGATGCGTCCCCAGGGGCCTGCCCTCGCTCGCTCGTGGCCATGCGATGCCCTGCAACGTAAACATTTTATTTTCCAAGGATCTGCAGGGGTGGACATGATGCCCCAGGCTCAGAGGAGGAAGAAAAGGGTGTGACCTCGGGGTCCCCAGCAGGCAGGTCCACCTCATGCTCACTGTGTTCTTAGGGTTAGGCACAGTGCTTGACATATGGTAGGAGCTCCAGAGATATTTACTGAACAAAAGAACATAGAAAACAAAGGAGGTCGGATGGGAGAGGGCCTGGCCACTTCCCGCAGGCTTTGACTCAATGCCCGAAGTGACCAATCTCACCACCAGAGGGCAGCATGGGGTGTTCAGAGGCACTCCTGCCCAGCCCGGGACCCGGCTCCCTGTCCAGGTCTCCAACCCAGGCACAGTTCCAAAGAGCACAAATCAAAACAAAAGTGCACTCCTCTGGTTTTATAAAAGCTGAGTCCTGAAGGCCTTGCTCAATGTCTCCGTCTTTTGAGCTAAACGAACTCGATGCCTTCGTACTTCACGCTTCCGATCTTGGTCTCCGGCAGGAGGAAGCGCCCGTCCAGGGTGAAGGCCATGATGTAGGTGGCCACTCTGCCGCTGTCCTCCTCGGACTTGAGGGCCACGATGATCTGGTCGTCAGTGTTGGGGATGAACTTGAAGGACGAGAAGCCGTGAGTGGGGACCACCTCCCCGACGTGGCTCACGGCGATGTCGCCGAAGTCGGGGGAGGCGCTCAGCAGCAGGTTGGCACCCTTGCGCTCGTCGTCCTTCTCGCTGTACCGCTCTTGGCTGGCGCGGCGCGGCAGGAAGAACCAGCGTTGCAGCGTGTCGCTCCAGCAGGCAGACTCGTGGATGAGGTAGCCTGGGGACCGGGTGACCGTGGGTCAGACACGCACGCGGCCTGGTGCGCCCAGCCCCACGCCATCAGGCCATGTGCAGCAAGCACGGGCCTGTGACTGCCAGGGCCCATCAGCCCGCAGCAGCCCCCTCCCCAGCTCTCCAGGCTTCTGTGTCCTCTGTTATTCCACGCAGGGAACTTGCAGCACCCCCTCCCGTCCCCCGAGAGCTGCCTGTGAGCTGCATCAGGGCTCTGGCTCAATGCAGCCTCCTTGGTGCCGATCCAGAGGAGCGCAAGGAAAAGGAATAAACCCGCGCTGGATGGGAGGGATTGGGCGGGGAGGCTGCCTTGAGGCTGCAAGGAAGAGGAGACAGTGCTTGGGCCCAAGGCGTGGACTCAGTCACTTCCTCTTGAGCCTCAGGCACCTGAGGCCTGCTCTATCCCAAGAAAGGGGAGGCCACAGTGCTGCCAGCCCTGTGTTGGTGTGCGCACCACAGCCCAGCACCGGGGTGGGGACAGGGCCTGACCCCCAGAACCAGCCCCTGTGCAGACAACAGCGCCACAGGCTGGGATGCCAGGAGGCCAGCTGCAAGTGGGGCACGTGGGGCAGGAAAAACAGCTCGCTTGCCCCCAGAATCCACTGGCCTGAGGGGAGCCACCATCACGGGCAACCAAAATCACTAAAATCAAGCAAGAAACAGGCCTGGGAGGCCGGGCACGGTGGCTCCCGCCTGTAATCCCAGCATTTTGGGAGGCCCAGGTGGGTGGATCACCAGATCACCTGATGTCAGGTGTTGGAGACCATCCTAGACAACATGGTAAAGTGCCATCTCTACTAAAAATGCAAAACTTAGCTGGGCATGGTGGCGCACACCTGTAGTCCCAGCTACTGGGGAGGTTGAGGCAGGAGAATCGCTTGAACCCAGGAGGTGGAGGTTGCAGTGAGCAGATTGCACCACTGCACTCCAGCCTGGGTGACAGACCAAGACTTTGTCAAAAAAGGAAAAAAAAAGGATCCTGGAGGCAAATGCAGGCGGGAAGCAGGTTCCCAGCGAGGGGCTGCAGAAGCCACGCTGTGGTGCTGGGTGAATCTTACCTGGTGGCCGGATGCCAGCAGCGGTCCGCAGAGCATTGTAGTTGGACACCCAGTTCTCGTGGTCCACGCTACCCTTGTAGCCCACCACCTTCACCCACTCCGGGTTCTCGTTCACCACGTCACCCGTGGTGGTCGTCCACTCCTTGCCCAGGCCGCCCACGTACAGACGCTCGTCCTTCACCGCCAGCCACTCGGCCTTGAAGCCTGGCCAAGCAGAGCAGCATCCTGAGGCCCCGTGCCTTCTCCTGCCCTCCCCTCAGCTCCTGAGGGTCCAGCTGCCACTTTCAAGTCTCCTCTGATCCCCAACTCCCTGCTCAAGCCATAACCCCCAACCTCAAGATGATCCTTCAAGGCTAGAAAGGCTGAGAAGTGCAGCACTCCGAAGGGGCACGCGTGTCCCGGGGAGGGTGTGCGCACCCTCGGCTGCACCTGAGCTCTGACGGAGCATTGCTCTAACACCAGCGGCTGCAGAGGGCCTTGGTGCTGGGGCTCCCAGCCTTCCTTTCAGTGTATTTGTTCAGAAGCTGTTTTTTCTTTTCCTTTCTTTTTTTTTTTTTTTTTGAGACGGAGTTTCGCTCTTGTTACCCAGGCTGGAGTGCATCTCGGCTCACCGCAACCTCCGCCTCCTGGGTTCCAGCAATTCTCCTGCCTCAGCCTCCCGAGTAGCTGGGACTACAGGCACGTGCCACCATGCCCAGCTAATTTTCGTATTTTCAGTAGAGACGGGGTTTCATCATGCTGATCAGGATGGTCTCGATCTCTTGACTTTGTGATCCACCCGCCTCGGCCTCCCAAAGTGCTGGGATTACAGGCGTGAGCTACCGCGCCAGGCCTTTGCTTTTTCTTAAACTGATTTATTTAAAGCCAGCCTGACTTTGAAGGCTCCACCCAGTTCAGGCTGTGTGGAGTTTGTTTTCTTCCAGAGGATTCTTACCATCCCTAGAACCTGGTGTGTTCACTTCCGTTTGCTTTCCCTAAATTCTGCCAGCCTCTTGCCCTGAGAGCTGGAGCTGTGCCCCTCAACCGCCTGAGACCACAGCAACTTCTGTGCAGGGCCCCGGAGGGACCTGCTGTCTCCTGGGTCCCTTGTGCCATGAGATGCTCTCCACCTCCTGGGTCTTCCACCCCACCCGGATGACCTGAGCACAGCCCAACCTCAAAGCTCCCTTGAGCCCGCTTTCTTCCCTACCCAAGGGAAGGACAGAACTACGCCAGGGTTGCCTGAAACCCGAAAGTGCGAGGCAGGAAGCAGGCGACCAACACTTTCTCTGCTTCCTCAGGTGAGGTCTGTCTCCTGCCCAGCCCTGCGCAAACACTGAAGCTTTTATCACTGGGTGTGGGAGGGCTTGGCCGGCCAGGAGTTGTGTGTACAGTTCCTCCTTGACCTGAGAGACCTGCGGTGGCATCTCGCTTTCTAGAAGGCAGGGATCCACTGTCAGCCCAGACAAATGGAGCATGTGCAGCTCCTCGGCCAGCGTCCTTGCCTCCCAGCCCCTCCCTGGAGGATGACACCGGCCACCATGCCTCCCCGGAGCCTGTCCCTGCCCTGCAGAAGCAGCACCTCCTTTCTGGTGAACAGAAAGGCTGGACTCAGGCTGCACTGCATGGGGGTGGCCGCAGCTCATTTGCCCCCCCCCGCTGGGCTGCAGGGAGAGGAGGGCTGGGCAGCAGGAGTTCACCCTTCAATAACATGAAACCAAAGTCTGGGTTTTACGTGAGAACCATCTGAGCCATGGCTTTCCAGGTACATCCCAGCATGCTCCTGAGAAGCTCTGAAGGTGTAAAAAGGGCTGTGTTCCCAGAGGTTCTCAGGGCCGCCTCGATGCAGCCGAAAAACATCCAGGAAAGATCCCCACTTCTCCCGCAGGCCTCTAGTGATAAGCTCTCATGCCCAGAATCCGCTCGGTGTTTAGTGACAGAGGCTGCCCTCCCGGCTAGGGGTCAGGAGGCTGCAGGTCAGAGCAGGAGGGAGACGCGTTCTCCCACCATACCGCCGCCTTCTGGGCTTGTGAATTCTTTATCCTCGCCTGCGTTTGCCAGCCACGCCCCGTGCCCCCACGCTCACCCACACCTCCATAAGCCCTTGGGGTCCGGTTACCTTTCTCCACGGTGCCATCGCCGTCAGACAGAATCACCCAGGGCACGGCTTTGCTGCCTTCGATCTGGTAGACGACCCCTGTCCGGTCATCTACGGAGTAGAGCTTCCCATTGAACACGATCAGGTCAGAGAGCTCCATGCCTCTCCCCTTCTCCGCCAGGTGGGACTCCAGGACCCCGTGGTCTTTGTCCCACTCCACGGCCACCCTGTCCCCACTGTCTGACAGGGTCAAGTGGCCCTTTTTCAGGTAACTGAACCAGGTATTCTCCTCTGGGGCCCTTGACTCTGTGTCCAGGTCAGCGATAACTGCGATTCGGTACCTAATCCCAGCCGCCGTCCTTTGTGGGGGGGAAAGGGGGTAGGTGTCATTGTACCAGTTGGCGGGCGCCCGGCTGAGCCTCCAGTTATGTGCGTTGTGGGTGGGGGGCCTGCCAGGGGCCGGGCGGTGGGAGCAGAGCAGCCAGAGGATGGCGGCCCCCACGAATAGGAAGATCACCTTCCAGCGGAGGCGGAAGCGGGGGTCCGCAGCCTTGGTCATGGACGCCAGCACAGGAAGGCCCCCCACACTGATCCGGAGGGAGTGCATAGACTCATTCCATTCCGGGTGCTCAGACGGCTGCAGGGGCATCAGCGGGGCAGTCAGGCGGGACCTGCACAGCCAGGGAGGGAGGAGAGAAGTCAGTGCGCCCGCAGGCTCAGTCCCGGCTCAGTTCCTGAAGCTGAGGTGCTGGAGGCTGACTCTCCCGGAAGAAATAGTGTGTCACTTTGTGGCCATTCTTACTCCCTTGGCTTCATGAATCCCTGACTCTAGCAGTATCTTTGTTTACTTTCATTCAGCAAGACGTAAAGTCTTTCCAGAGCAGGATTGTTCCATCTCCCGACCCAGCTGGTATGGTAGGAAGCTGAGGGAGAGAAGGGAGTTCCATGCGGGCTGTGCTCTGTGATCCCTCTAAAGAGAGAAGTGCAGGGCAGTCAGGTGGGAGGGGAAGGTTGACGGGTGAGGTGGGATAGGATCACAAACAGGGTACGGGTCTGTATTTTACTCAAATGCCACCTCATCCAAGAAGCCCTCCCTGACTGTCCTGCTGCCGACATCACCCTCCGTCCCTGGGTCCTTGGCACTTCTCCCCACCTGCCGCGAATACAGTACACAGTTTTCTGTCTCCTCCTCTATGTCCCTGGCTCCTAGAACAGTGCCTGGCCCGGGCAGGCAGATGTGCAGTAGTGAAACAGTCTCCACTTCCTCTGGGTTAGGCTCCTGGGACGTGTGAATACAAAACAGATCCAAACCAAACCCAGACACTCCTTCTTTTTGGTAGCTGTTGTTGCTTTTGGCTGTGTCTGTCCCCTGGCGCTTTTCTATTAATGCAGATGACTGCAGGGACCAGAGTCTGAGCTGCTCCGGCTGCCTGGAGGTCAGTGTATCTGTGCCTTGGCTCCAAAGAACTGCTGGGCTCACCGTGGGGCCTGGCTTAGCTGCAGGCCCCTCCCAGGCCACCCTCCACCCCAGGCGTGGCTCCGTGGAAGAGCCCCACGGTCAGGGTGCTGGTGGCAGCCAGGAGCTATAGCCCTTTCCCACTGCTGCCAGCCTCACTTTCCGGGCATACAGCATGATGGCTCAGTGCAGCCACGGAGCGCCAGGCCCACATCTGTGCCGCCTCGGTGAGAGCTGCCTGTCTCCAGACAGCGGACAAGTGCCACTAGGGGCATGGGGAGATGGCTCCCGGTGACCATCGGCCCTCAGTGAACCCTGGCCTGGGAAGCTTCCCTGGCTGGGTCCTTGAGTGAACAACAGAACAGCAAATGTGCGGCTTTACAGGCAGACGTTGTCCTCCCGGCCAGGGCTATTGTCCCCTGTCCTCTAATCAGCTAGAGTCCTAGTCAGCTCTTCTGGGAAGGGCTTGGGGACTCCAGTGGCTCTGTGCAATTCTGGGCCCCAAATGCGTGGAGCATGAGGCCCTGGTGCATAGCGGCCAGGGACAGACACCCCCACCAGAGAACCCCTTCTCCATGCTGCAGGCCACTGGGCTGAGGAGATGCAAAAGCAGGATGACAGTTCCACGTGGAAGCTTGCCTCTGGAGCTTTCGGGCAGTCTCAAGTTTTAGCCCCCAGGGTCAGGTTCAAGGAGTGAATACGGCTACAGGTGGGGCCTGCTGCTCAGAGAGAGCCTCCTAACAGCAGAGCGGGGCTGCCTGCAGTTCCTCCAGGCCCACAGAGAAGACTCCTTGCTCCCTTTAGGGGGCAGGCCTGTCAGGACCCCCTGAGGTGGTTACAGGGCTGGTCACTGGGGTCTTCCAGGCAGCGGGGGCTGGAGTTCCCAGCGCTGGACATCCTCCGCTGGCCAGGCCCATGCCCCGCCCCTCCCGGCCCCTTTTCCAGCTCCAAGGCTTCAAACCCCAGCCAGGCCCCAGAAGTCTCCTCTGGGCTCTGAAGTACTCTACTTCACCTCCTGTGCAAATTCCGCCTACATTTCTTTTTTCTTTTCTTTTCTTTTTTTTTTGCGAAAGGGCCTCACTCTGTTGCCCAGGCTGGAATGCAGCTGCATGATCACGCTCACTGTAGCCTCAACCTCCTAGGCTCACCTGATCCTCCCACCTCAGCCTCCCAAGTAGTTGGGACTACGGTCATGTGCCACCATGCCCAGCTAATTTTTGAATTTTTTATAGAGATGAGGCCTCGTTATATTGCCCAGGCTGCTCTTGAATTCCTGGGCTCAAGTGATCCTCCTGCCTCAAAGTGCTGGGATTGCAGGTGCCAACGCCCACACTCCACCTTACCTGCATTTCTGACATGCGTCTCAGACATGTTTCAAGACACAAGTACTATTCAGCTCTTCCTCAGCCTAACTGCTCCTGATCTCCCCGTGGGAAGGGTGGTGGTGACGAGTGACCACCGTGTCCATAGTGGCCTGGTTCAAGCTCTCTTGGGACCCTGGGAGCTGTGCTTTTCTATGTGAATATTACACTCCGATAAAAACATAAGGCACCGCCCCCACAGAAAACCTGAGTGGCCTCATCCTCTGCTTCCCCTCCTCAGCACTGACTCTGTGGGTTCTGTCCTCTTCCACGGCCCTTCCTCACCGTGCCACGCCGGGTGCCTCCTTCCACCCCCCGGCTGCCCCTCCACCCCCGACACTCCTCCACCCTCATCATGAAGTCCCTGTGCCAGCTGCCACCCCACCACCATCCTGACATTCCCTTGCCACCTGCCATGAAGGGGCATCCATCAGATGGCACACTCCCAGCTTGGCAGCTTCCTCAGCTCCTGGGATGAACCCCCTCTGCTCCCATCACTCAGCCCTCACACTGCACCGTCTCTTCTGCCTGCCACCAGCCACGTGGGCCTCCTTCTGTCCCCTGACCACACTGGCCTTGTTCCCAAGGCAGAGCCTGCAGTTCCCCTGCCTGGAACAGCTGGGCCTGCCTGCTCTTCACACAGGCGCTCAGTTTCTCCAACAGGGCATCAGCAACTCGGGAAGACCTGCCCAGCTGCCCTTCCTCCCATGCAGCTCCAGCTCTCCCACCGTCCCTCCCACCATCCCTGCCTGGCTAGGTGAGTATTTCTGCTCCCAGGCAGGGACTTGCCCACTGTCACAGCCCCAGCACCCAACGCACTGCCAGGCAGGGAGCAGGTGGTTTTCACACACTGGCTGAAGGGACAGAGATGCCAGGTGGGCCATCAGCCACTTCTTCAACAGCCCCTCCGCACCCTGCCAGGCGTCCACCTTCGTCCTAGCGTGAACCCATGACCCGGATCAAGACCCGCACAGATCGAGCTGCTCAGCTGCCACACGTGAGCGGCAGGCCCAGGAAGACGGGGCATGCCAGCACAGACTGGGGTCAGGCATTGTGCTGTGTCGCTACCGGCCCCTGGAACCCTCATGTTCCCCATTCATCTCCCCGAGCACTCGGGTGAGTCACTTCGCACCTTCACCGCTCCTGACAAGCCTCAGGCCCCTTTCTCCCAGGAGACCACTCTGCGGCCACCTTCAGCAGCTGAGGCCCGTGGGTGGGGCCCACACTGCCACGCAGGTCAGTCCCCCCAGCCGCCAGGCGCCTGCTCTTCTGGTTCCTCCCTCCCATCCCCAAGTGGCCCAAGTCTCCCACCTCGTCACCATCTCACCTCCAGACCCTATGCTCCCAGAGACACTCAACTGCTGCTGAAGGGATGGTGAATCTGAATCAAGGAAAACCCTTCCCTGAGTCCCCAGCACCTTGGTCTCTCCCCACCCACCACAGTGCAAGAGCACCCACACCTACACCCTCTCCTTCCCTCTTGGCTAATCCTCAGAAGCAGTCGACCTGAAGCCTGCACCAGCGGCAAACCCAGAGAGCACATCCCCTGGTTGTCCCTCCTGGAGGCAGGGAGGCACTCTTTCTTGGCCTCCTCCCAGGCAGGTCTTCCAGTCCCCAGTGCTGGCAGGGGACGGAGCCCACTGACCTCTCCCAGGGCATGCCCTCTAGGGTAAAGACCCTCACACCTTTCTAGCCTGACCCAGTCTCTCAGCCTTGTCATCCAATGCCCACAGGCACCTCAAACAAGGTCCTCCTCCCCTGGCCCTCAGGAGCCATCACGGGAAGCAATTAGTCCTAACCCTCCTCCCTCCTCAGCCCCACATGCATCCGCCCAGCTCTAGACCTGGCCCCTTCCCACCCATCCACACAGCCTCAGCTCCAGTTCCCTCTCACCCTGGTGACTCTCAGAGGCCTCCTAACGATCTTGACCAAGCTTGTCCAACATGTGGCCCGGGACGGCTCTGAATCCAGCCCAACACAAATTCGTAAAGTTTACTTCTCTTAAGACATGATGAGATTTTCTGTTAAGCTCATGAGCTATCTGTGGATTTTATGTGTGGCCCAAGACAATCCTCCCAACGTGGCCCAGGGAAGCCAAAAGACTGGACACCCCTGATCTAGACCATCTGGGCTCAGCCAAGGGACTTCTCTTGGCCTCAGTTTACTTCCCAGAGCCATGCTGATGGCCATGCCAGATGCTCAGGGTAGAGAACTCTGCACAGGGCGTGACCGCTACCGCTTCTCACTCACTCTACAAGCACCCTTACCTGCTGGGAGGGCTGCAAACCACCACCCCTGGGCCAAATCCAGTCCCCCACCTGGTGTGTAGATGTGGCCTGGTGTGTGGACGCGGGCTGGTGTGTAGGTGCGGCCTGGTGTGTGGACGTGGCCTGGTGTGTAGGTGCGGCCTGGTGTATAGGTGCGGCCTGGTGTGTAGGTGCGGCCTGGTGTGTGGACGTGGCCTGGTGTGTGGACGTGGCCTGGTGTGTGGACGTGGCCTGGTGTGTAGGTGCGGCCTGGTGTGTAGGTGTGGCCTGGTGTGTGGACGTGGCCTGGTGTGTAGGTGCGGCCTGGTGTGTAGGTGAGGCCTGGTGTGTAGGTGCACATGGCCTGGTGTATGAACACGGCCTGGTGTATAGGTGCGGCCTGGTGTGTGGACGTGGCCTGGTGTGCAGGTGCAGCCTGGTGTGTGGATGTGGCCTGGTATGTGGATGTGGCCTGGTGTGTAGGTGTGGCTGGTGTGTAGGTGCACGTGGCCTGGGGTATGTACATGGCCTGGTGTGTAGGTGCGGCCTAGTGTTTAGGTGTAGCCTGGTGTGTAGATGTGGCTGATTAAAGCCAGCTCAGATTCCTTCCCGGCATGCTGAGCCCGGCTGCAGAGCTGAGTGGTTGCAACAGACTGTGGAGGCTGAAAATACCAACTCCCTGTCCTTTGACAGATCTCCGGTCAAGACCATCTCAAATCATCCTCCACAAAACTGACAGAAGAATTTTTCCAAAAAAGCAAATCTGGATTCAAACTTTAGTAGATCTCAATGCCTTCCATCTAAAGGCCAAACGTCTCAGCCTGCAGAGAAGGCCTCACTGGGTTTCTCTGCCTGCCTTCCCAGGAGCGGGACCTCTCCCAGGTCCCTGTGCAACACCGCACGCCTTACCATCCCGGGCTCCTGGCATCCGCACTGCTGCACATGCCGCTCCCCACCTGGGACGCTCACTGACCACACGGAACGAGAGGTGTCTGAGTCTAGCGTCTCTGCCCCTCTCTTCACTCTGGGGAATCAGTGTCAGTGGGGGAGACAGACTGTGAACACACCCTTGTGGGACGATGTGGTCAGTGCCACCTCGAGGTCTTGCTGATTCCCCAGAGCTAACAGAGGGGCAGAGATGCTGGGGACTCAGATGCCTTTGGTTAAACAAGGGACTGACTACTTTCAGTGACAAGAGAACTCTGTGTACCTTCCAGAGAATTCCTTTAACTTCAGTACCAGAACACCTTCCCCTGGGCTTCATCTCTCCTTCAGTACCCCAAGGAGTTACTTTTATTTTGCTGAAAAGTTTCGAATCATATGACTTTGCCATGGCCTGTGCTGTGTATCAGCTACCACTGGCTGGAGGCTGCCTGGGGTGCCTGGCTGCTGGGGCCTGCTGCAGACAAGAGCTTGCATGTTCTTTTTAAAAAAAAGTTGAGTTCTTTTTTGGTGGGTGCAGGTAGGGGGTTCTTTTGTTTGTTGCCAGCCAGGAACAACAGAAATGAACCAGTGAGGGTAAGACATAAGATGGACAAAGTCCTTTCCAGAAGAAAGGGGCCCCTGTGAGGCTTCTCCCTACACTCCTCAAAGCTTTATGCAGTTTAAATGTTTGCTTTATTGTGAAAAGAAGTTTTTCAACCCCAGTGCCTGCAGCATAATGTTCTGATTTTAGATAATCAGCAACAAGAGGACCCAGAAACTACAGCAAAGTCGTGGGTTCAAGGTCAGCCAGGCTCTTCTGTTCGGGCGGGGCTGCAAATCTTGCAGGCTCAGGGGCCTAGGGGACAGCACCCCTGCTGCTGCCTGGAGAGCACTCACAGGAGTGACAATTACCTGAAAGGCTCACAGGGACCATGATGCATCTGTCCATCCCACAGGACACTCCCAGAGCGAGAGCGAAGCCATGAGTTAGGGAGGGAGGGGTTAGGGAGGCGTTAGGGAGAGGGGAGCTAGGGAGGGGGGTTAGGGAGAGGGGAGTTAGGAAGGGGGAGT
>PVKV010027891.1:0-25796 GCA_004027835.1 Alouatta palliata | reverse complement strand
AAAATCAAACACCACATGTTCTCACTCATAGGTGGGTGTTGAACAATGAGAACACATGGGCACAGGGAGGGGAACATCACACTCTGGGGTCTGTGGGGGTAACTAGGGGAGGGACAGTGGGGGGTGTGGAGTTGGGGAGGGATAACATGGGGAGAAATGTCAGATATAGGTGATGGGGAGAAAGGCAGCAAACCACATTGCCACATATGTACCTATGCAACAATCTTGCATGTTCTTCACATATACACCAAAACCCAAAATGCAATAAAATATATGTAATAAAAAAATGTATGTGGAAAGTTCCCTTTCCACCTCTTTCTCCCAGAGGAAAAAGAAAAAGAAAAAGAAAAAGTGGGATTACTAATCAGTTGGTAAGGAATAATGATCTTGTTCACAAACTCCTGATCCTTTTCTTGCAGGCTAGAAATCACTCCAGTTAGTAAAATAATAACAGTAACAACAACAGCCAAAAGGGAAGAGTATTTAAAATGCAGGAGGTGCTGGTCTAGGCACGTTCATGGGTTACATTATTTAGCCTTGAGCATCATCTTAGGAGTATATCCTCATATGGTTGCTATTTGATGGGCAGAAAAAGTGAGGCACAGAGACCTACGTCATCTGTCCAGACTCAACATGGTATTTAGTGGTGACGCAGGTGTCACCTGACATTATCTTGTGTACTATGCTTATCTAATTATTATTATTATTTTTGAGATGGAGTTTCCTTCTTGTTGTCCATGCTGGAGTACAATCTTGGCTCACTGCAACCTCCGCTTCCCAAGAAGCTGGGATTACAGGCATGCACCACCATGCTTGGCTAATTTTCTGTTTTCAGTAGAGACAGGGTTTCTGCATGTTGGTCAGGCTGGTCTTAAATTCCTGACCTCAGGCGTTCCACCCACATCGGCCCCCACAGTGCTGGGATTACAGGTGTAAGCAGCACACGTGGCTTTTTTTTTTTTTTTTTTTTTTTTTAACATGGAGCCTTCCTATGTCTTCCAGGCTGGAGTGCCATGGGATGATCTCGGCTCACTACAACCTCCACCTCCCGGATTCAAGCAATTCTACTGCCTCAGCTTCCTGAGTAGCTGGGATTGTAGGCACGTGCCACCACGCTGGGCTAATTTTTGCAGTTTTAGTGGAGTCAGGGTTTCACCATGTTGGCCAGGCTGGTCTTGAACTCCTGATCTCAGGGGATCCACCTGCCTTAGTCTCCCAAAGTGCTGGGATTACAGGCATGAGCCACCTCACCTGGCCACTGTGCCTATCTCATCGTATTTCTAAAAGGAGAGGAAAAAGAAATAATTCTATTTCCATCCTCACAGTAACTCGGTGAAGGAGATAGTATCATCCACATTTTACAAATGCAAAAACAAAAGCTACATTTTTTTTTTTTTTTTTTTTTTTGAGACAGTGTCTCACTTTGAAGCCCAAGCTTGAGTGCAGTGGCATGATCTGGGCTCACTGCAGTCTTGACCTCCAGGACTCAAGTGATCCTCCCACTTTAGCCTCCTGCGTAGCTGGGACTACAAGGGGACACTGCCACACCTGAAAATTTTTTTTGAAATTTTTGTAGAGATGGGGTCTTGCTATGTTGCCCAGACTGCTCCCAAACTCCTGGCCTCAAGCAGTCTTCCCACCTCGACTTCCCAAAGTGCTGGGATTACAGGCATGGTCGCTCCAGCTTCTTTTCTTCCCAATGCCACATTAAGTTATTAGTGGCTGAGTCAAGAGTCCTGGGGGTCTACTGACTCCTCCTTCAGTGTTTTTCCTGCTAGACTACAGCCACTGTCATTCCGGGAAGTTGTCTGACAGTGGACTAAGATGGATTATTGGGGTATGGAGCACAAACAGGGGAACCATCTCTTAGGAGCCTGAACCCCGACTTTCTGATGGGGCCAGCATGTATTCTGGGGGAAAGGTTCCATAGCTCCCATCCATGACCAGTGAATAGAAATTAGGTGCCAGGCGTATGGCTCATGCCTATAATTCCAGCAGCTTGGGAGGCCAAGGTGGGCGGATCACTATGTCAGTTCAAGACCAGCCTGGCCAATAAGGTGAAACTGCCTCTCTACTCAAAATACAAAAATTAGCTGGGCACGGTGGTAGGTGCCTGTAATCCCAGCTACTCCAGAGGCTGAGGCAGGAGAATCACTTGAACACGGGAGGCAGAGGTTGCAGTGAGCCGAGATCATGCCAGTGCACTTCAGCCTGGGTGACAGAGCAAGACACTGTCTCAAAAAAAAAAAAAAAAAATTAGGCTACGTGCAGTGGCTCCTGCCTGTGATCTCAGAGCTTTGGGAGGCCAGGGCAGGAGGAATATTTGAGGCCAGGAGCTCAAGACCAACCTGGGTAACATAGGGAGACCGAGTCTCTAGAAAAATAATTTAAAATTTTGACCAGGCAGAGTGGCTCATGCCTATAATCCCAGCACTTTCAGAGGCCAAGGCGGGCAGATCACCTGAGGTCAGGAGGTTAAGATCAGCCTGGCCAACATGGTGAAACCCCGTCTCTACTTAAAAAATACAAAAATTAGCCAGGAATGGTGGCAGGTGCCTGTAATTCCAGCTACCCAGGAGGCTTAGGCAGCAGAATCAGTTGAACCCAGGCGGGGGACGTCGCAGTGAGCTGAGATTGTGCCATTGCAATCCAGCCTGGGTGACAAAACAACACTCAGTCTAAAAAGAAAAAAAATGCTGGGCATTGGTCAGGTGCAGTGCAGTGGCTCAACCCTGTAATCCCAGCAATTTGGGAGGCTGTGGCAGGCAGATCACTTGAGGTCAGGAGTTCCAGACCAGCCTGACCAACATGGTGAAAGCCCATGTCTACTAGAAATATGAAAATTAGCTGGCGTGGTGGTGGGCACCTATAATTCCACCTACTCAGAGTACTGAAGCAGGAGAATTGTGTTAACCTTTGAGGTGGGGGTTGCAATGAGCCGAGATCATGCCACTGCACTCCAGCCTGGGTGACAGAGTGAGACTTCATCTCAAAAAAGAAAAACAATGTTGGGTGTGGTGGCGTGTGGTCTCAGCTACTCAGGAGGCTGAGGTGTGCAGATCACTTCAGCCCAGGAGTTTGAGCCTTCAGGGAGCTATGGTGGAGTCACTACACTCCAGGCTGAGTGACAAAATGTGACCCCTATTTCTAAAAAAACAAATTTAAACAATTAACAAAATAAGAGAGACAATAGGATAGTATTAATCACCAAAAAGAGATCAATCACATCACCCACTGAATCTTGCCAACATGATCAAACTCTAATCTGATGGGGTGAGCATCAATCCAGCTGCAAATATGCCATAAATGCAAAAGACAGAGAATGGTTTCACCTGCACCAGGAAAATCCAGACTTTGAGAAATGCTACAGGCCCAACAGTTTGGAGTCTTCCAAAATCCATAGAAAGGAAATGGGATAGGCCAGGCAAGGTGGCTCAGGCCTGTAATCCCAGCACATTGGGAGGACAAGGCGGGGAGATCACAAGGTCAGGAGTTTGAGTTCAGCCTGACCAACATGGAGAAACCCCATCTCTATCAAAGATACAAAAATTCACCAGGTGTAATAGCATGTGCCTGTAATTCCAGCTATTCAGGAGGCTGAAGCAAGAGAATCACTTTAACTGGGGAGGTGGAGGTTGCAGTGGGCTGAGATTGTGCCATTGCACTCCAGCCTGGGTGACAGAGCAAGACTCATTCTCCAAAAAAAAAAAAAAGGAAAAGGAATAGAGGAGAATCTTGTAGATTGTGTCTTTTTTTTTTTTTTTTTTTTTTTGGCCAGGCACAGTGTTTCACACCTGTGATCCCAATCTTTGTATTTTGGGAGACTCAGGTGAGCAGATCACCTGAGGTCAGGAGTTTGAGACCAGCCTGGCCAACACGGTGAAACCCCCAGCTCTACTAAAAGTACAAAAATTAGCTGGGCATGGTCCCTTGTGCCTGTAATCCCAGCTACTTGGGAGGATGAGGCAGAAGAATGGCTTCAACCTGGGAGGCAAAGGTTGCAGTGAGCTGAGATCGCACCACTGCACTGCAGCCTGGGTGGAACAAAAAAAAAGAAAATTAGTTTTTGCAGAGACAGGAGTCTCCCTGTGTTGTCCAGGTTGGTCTCAAACCTCTGAACTTAAATGATCCTCTCACATCAGGATTACAGGTGTGAGCACTCACCCAGCCAGCGAACCTGGAGACTGAAAGAGGCTTAAAAGACTTAACAGTGCTGGGGAATAGTTATGGGCTAGAGATGCATACTAGGGCGGCTCTACTTGAAAGAAACAGAAAGAAGCCAGGTGTGGTGGCTCACACCTGTAACACCAAACATTTAGGGAGGCCAAGAAGGGAGGATCTTTGTGCAAAGGAATTTGCGACCAGCCTGGCAACATAGTAAGACCCTGTCTCTACAAAAAAAAATAAATAAATAAATAAATAAAGTTTTCTTTAATTAGCCTGGAATGGTGGTGGACACCTATATTCCTGGCTACTTAGGAGGTTGAGGGGAGTCGATTACGATCACTTGAGCCCAAGAGGTCAAGGCTGCAGTGAGCCATAATCCCATCACTGCACTCCAGTCTGGTGACCAAGCAAGAACCTGCCAAAAAAAAAAAAAAAAAAAAAAAAAAAACAGAAAGAAGCAATTGCTGTGAATGTCACGGTTGGAGAATACTTCTGGAGAGAAGGGAGGGGCTGACCTTGCACCCATCTCCAGTCCCTTCTGAAAGTACAGAGTCTAGTAGGGAAGACAGCAGCACAAGCGGAGATTCAGGCTGCAGCACCAGGAAGTTCCCTTCCACCTTCCCGCCTCCTTGCCATTTCCTTTGGGGAACAGGAGCATTATTTTCTTTCTTCTTTGCCTTTCTAACTAAATAAAGTTTCTCATGGGAGAATTTATATATAGGATGTATGGCATCAACATGAACAGCCAGCTGGAATCGGCTTCGTTGATACCCCAGGCAGACACATCCCTGATCCCTCTGCTAAGTACATCTGGATGTTTCTGCTGTCCAGGATTCTCAGACACATGCTCGGTACCCACTCCCAGATTCTGGAAATCCCCTGGCATCCCCCCAAAAGGAGAGATGCTCACACATGATTCTGCATAGAAATTGTCTCTGTGAGTCTTTGTTTTTTTGGAGACAGAGTCACTCTGTCAATCAGACTGTAGTCCAATGCAGTCTGATTGACTGACAGAGCTCACTGCTACCTCCGCCTCCCAGGCTCAAGCAGTTCTCCTGCCTCAGCCTCCCAAGTAGCTGGGATTACAGGCACCTGCAACCATGCCTGGCTAATTTTGTATTTTTAGTGGAGACAGGGTTTTGGTCAGGCTGGTCTTGAATTCCTGGTCTCAAGTGATCCACTCACCTAAGAAGCCTCCTAAAGTGCTGGGATTACAAGTGTGAGCCACTGCAACTGGCCATTTCTGTGTCATCCCCCTAGGCCAGCCTCTGCATGTTTGGGCTTGATGAGGCTGTGGCTGTCCAGCTGGCGACCTGTCATCTTTAGTGCTGCCTTTGTGGCTCCTCCAACCTTCTTAGCTGCTCATAAATTTATTTATTTATTCATTTTTTTTTTTTTGAGATGGAGTTTTGCTCTGTTACCCAGGCTGGAGTGCAGTGGCATAATCTCCGCTCATTGCAACCTCTGCCTCCCATGTTCAAGTGATTTACCTGCCTCAGCCTCCCAAGTAGCTGGGATTACAGACACGTGCCACCATGCTTGGCTAATTTTTGTATTTGTAGTAAGATAGGGTTTCACCATGTTGGTCAGGTTGCTTTCGAACTACTGATCTCGGTTGATCCATCCACCTCGACCTCCCAAAGTGCTGGGATTACAGATATAAGCCACAGTGCCCAGCCTCAGTTTTTAAACTCAGCCTGAGTGGACTTCTCTTGCTAGCAGCTGAGACCTCTGACCCCTATGGCCTTCCCGCACCCAGCAGGAAGTGTTTGGATATTTCTGGATCTAAAATCCAAGTGTCTAAGCCTAGCATTAATTCCAAGTGCAGAGGGTCACACAATTTTTGGACTTTACAATGGCACAAAAACGATCACATTCAGTAGATACTGTGCTTCCAGTACCAATACAACCTTTCCGTTTTTCACTGTTAGTATAGTATTCAATAAATTGCATGAAGGCCAGGCACAGTGGCTCATGCCCTTAATCCCAGTCATTCAGGAGGCTGAGGTGGGAGGATCGCTTGAACCCAAGAGTTTGAGACCAGCCTGGGGAACATAGTGAGACCCTGTCTCTATAAAAAAGATAAAAATCAGCCACATGCAGTCGTGTGCACTTGTAGTCCCATCTACTTGGGAGGCTGAGGCAGGAGGGATCACTTGAGCCCAGGAGGTTGAGGCTGCAGTGAGCTATAATCAGGCCACTGCACTCCAGCCTGGGTAACAGAGCAGGACCTCATCTCTTAAAAAATAAAATATTTTGGCCAGGCATGGTGGCTTACACCTGTAATCCCAGAACCTTGGGAGGCTGAGGTGGGTGGATGACAACAAGGTCAGATGTTCAAGACCAGCATGACCAACATGGTAAAACCCATCTCTACTAAAAATACAAAAATTAGCTGAGTGTGATGACACCTGCCTGTAATCCCAACTCGAGAGGCTGAGGCAGGAGAATTCCTTAGAACCTGGGAGGCGGAAGTTGCAGTGAGCCGAGATTGCACCATTGTACTCTAGCCTGGAAGACAGAGCAAGACTCAGTCTCAAAATAAACAAATAAGTAAATAAAAATTTTTAAGTAGGTAAACTATTGCTTCTTGAGGACAGCATTTCTGTTTCAGACGATGAGAAAGTGTAGAAACAGATGGTGGCGATGGCTGCACAATATTGTGAGTCTAGCAAATGCCACTGAATTATATGCTTAAAGGTGGGTACATTTATCCAAGTTTATTATCTATTTCTACAAACATTCATGAAGGCTGGACCCCTGAAATCTCAAAGTCATGATCCAAGGTGGGGAAGGATGAGTGAGTTTTGTTCTCCTTTTACTACTGCTTGGTTTGTTCTCAACCTAAAGTCAGTTGGGCTAACCTCCAATGCTTGGTAGGGTAGGTGTATCACATGCATTTGCAGGCCGGGTATGGTGGCCCACACATGGAATCGGTGCATTTTGGGAGGCTAAGGTGGGCAGATTGCCTAAGCTCAGGAGTTCAAGACCAGCCTGGGCAACATGGTGAAACTCTGTCTCTACTAAAAATGCAAAAATTAGCGAGGTATGGTGGGTGCTTGCAGTCCCAGCTACTCGGTAGGCTGAGGCACAAGAATCGCTTGAACCCGGGAGGCAGAGGTTGCAGGCAGTGAGCCAAGATGGGATCATTGCACTTGCAGCCTGGGCAACAGAGCCAGACTCCACCTCCAAAAATAAAAATAAATAGGCCAAGTACGGTGGTTCACGCTTGTAATCCCAGCACTTTAGGAGACTGATACAGGCAGATCACCTAAGGTCAAAAATTTCGTGACAAGTCTGGCCAGCATGGTGAAACCCCATTTCTACTAAAAATACAAAATTTAAACAGTGCTCACACCTGTAATCCCCACTACTTAGGAGACTGAGGAAAGGGAATCACTGGAACCTGACAGGCAGAGGTTGCAGTGAGCCAAGACTGCACCACTGCACTCCAGCCTGGATGACAGTGTGAGACTCTGTCTCCAGAAATAATAAATAAAGAGCCGGGATCCAAGATGGCTGATTAGGAGCAGCTCAGGATTGCAGCTCCCAGCGAAAGCATGGAGGGTGAGTGGATGCCGCATTTACAGACGGATTTTCATTGCCCATATACCAGGACATTCCCAGGTGATGGAGCCCCATGGGTCAGGAGCACGGCTGTTTTGGCCAGCGCGGCCCATCTCTGCACAAAATACATGAGTCTGGGCGCCGTTTTAGCTGGTGATTGGAGTTCCTGGGAGACAGAGTCGCCCATTCAACTGATAAAAAAAGGAGACTGAAACAGGGAGGCAGGCCAGGAGATTCCTGGATAAAAAAGCGCCACAAATCCCAGCGTGGCTGTTTCAGCCAGTGCAGTGGGTCTCCACACGGGAAATCACACAGATCCCGATGCCTTTTCAACAGGAGACTGGAACACCTGGGAGACAGAGTCACCCACTGAACTGAAAAAACAAAAGGAGGGGTCTTAGGCAGGGAGCCAGGTGATCAGGTTCGGCTGGTCCCACCCCTACCAAAAACAGCAATCTGAAATGCTCTGGATTGAGAGTTTCACAGCAAGGACAGCTGAAACTGGGACAGTGGAGCTCTGTGGGAGGTGGGGCATCTGCCATTACTGAAGCAGTCCACCACTATGGAGGCAGCCCACCATTGCAGAGGCAGCGCACCATTACAGAGACAGTCCACCATTACAGGGGTGGGCCACCATTGCTGAGGCAGTTCTAACTATACCTGTATTAACAGGACTGCAGGGAAGTTCACAAGGCAGCTTGGCAGAGCCCACAGCAGCTCAGCAAAGCCTCTGCAGGCAGACAGTGACTAGACTGCCTACTTGCTGGCTAGAGCAGCCCTGAAAAAAGGCAGCAGTATGACAGATACTTATAAATAAAGCCCTAACTCCCTGGGACAGAGCACCCTGGGGGGGGAAGGTGTTTATGAGATCTGCTGCAGCAGACTTAAATGTACAAGTCCAGCAGCTCTGAATAAACGACGGAGCTCACAGCTCAGCACTTGACCTCCTATAAAGGACAGACTGTCTCCTGAAGCAGCTCCCTGACCCCCATATATCCAAAGAGTCACCTCATAAAGGAGAGCTCACACTGACATCAGGCGGGTATCCTGGAACAGCAATAGCAGAAGAAACGGGCAGCAACCCTTACTGTTCTGCAGCCACTGCAGGTGATTCCCAGGAAAGCAGGGCCTGGAGTGGACCTCAGCAGTCCTACAGCAGAGGTGCCTGAATGTTAGAAGGAAAACTAAGAAACAGAAAGAAATAACTTCATCACCAACAAACTGGACGTCCACTCAGAGACCCAATCTGAAAGTCAACAACTACAAAGACGACAGGTGGATAAATCCACAAGGATGGGGAAAAAACAGTGGAAAAAGGATGAAAACACCCAAAACCAGAATGCCTCTCCTCCTACAAGGGATCACAACTCCTCACCAGAAAGGAACAAGGCTGGATAGAGAATGAGTGTGATGATTGACAGAAACAGGCTTCAGAAGGTGGGTAATAAGAAACTTCACTGAGCTAAAAGGACATGTTCTAACCCAATGCAAAGAAGCTAAGAAACTTGAAAAAATATTTGATAAAATGCTAGCAAGAATAAACAACTTAGAAATATAAGTGAATTGATGGAGCTGAAAAACACAACACGAGAGGACTCTGATTAAAGATGGCCGCTTAGGAGCAGCTGAGGATTGCAGCTCCCAGTGAAAGTGCAGAGGATGAGTGGACACCACATTCCCAGATGGATTTTTATTGCCCACAGACCAGGAGATTCCCAGGGGGAGGAGCCCAACGGGTCACCAGTATGGCTGGCTTAGCGGGTGCAGCTGTTTTCACCGGCACCGCTGTTTTGGGCGGCGCCCAAGCGTGGCAGTTCCCCATACAAAATACGTGGGTCCGGGTGCCGTTTTAGCTGGCAATTGGAGCCCCGGGAAGGCAGAGCCACCCATTCATCTGATTAAAAAAGGGGACTGAAACAGGCAACAAGGCCAGGAGATTTCCCAGGCAAAAAACTGCCACGAATCTCAGCGCCCATGGGTTCAGCTGGTGCAGTGGGTCGCCGCACGGGAAATCATACAGATCCTGGTGCCTTTTCAACAGGCAGCTGGAACACCTGGGAGACAGTTGACCATTCAACTTAAAAAAAAAAAAAAAAGCTCCAAGGCAGGGAGCCAGGTGATCAGGTTTGGCTGGTCCCACCCCCACAAAAAAACAGCCATCGGAAACGCTCTGGATCGAGAGTTTCACAGCAATCACAGCTGAACCCAGGATCGTCCAGCTCTGTGGGGGAGGGGCGTCCGCCATTACTGGGGCAGTCTGCCACTACAGAGGTAGTTTGCCATTGCAGAGGCAGCCCACCATTGCCGAGGCAGTTCTAACTACACCCGTAGAAACAGGACTGCAGGGAAGTTCAGATGGCAACTGGGCGGAGCCCACAGCAGCTCAGCAAATCTTGCGCAGGCAGTGAGCAGGCTGCCTCATCACTGGGCAAGGCAGCCCTGAGAAAAAGGCAGCAGCACAAGGAAAACTCATACATAAAGCCCTAAATCCCAGGGACAGAGCACCTGGGGGGAAAAAAAGGGGTTTATGAGTTCTGCTGCAACAGACTTAAGCGTACCTGCCCAGTAGCTCTGAATGAAAAACGGAGCTCACAGCTCAGCACTTGAGCTCCTATAAAGGACAGACTGTCTCCTCACACAGCTCTCTGACCCCCATATATCCAAAGAGTCACCTCACAAAGGAGAGCTCAGACTGACATCTGGCGGGTATTCTTCTGGGACAAAGATAGCAGAAGAAGAAAATGGCAGCAACCCTTACTGTTCTACAGCCACTGCAGGTGATCCCCAGGCAAGCAGGGCTGAGAGTGGACCTCAGCAGTCCTACAGCAGAGGGGCCAGACTGTTAGAAGGAAAACTAAAAGAAACAGAAAGAAATAACTTCATCATCAACAAACTGGATGTCCAGTGAGAGACCCCATCTCAAAATCACGAACCACAAAGGCCACACATAGATAAATCCACAAAGATGGGAAGAAACCAGTGCAAAAAGGAGGAAAACACGTGAAATCAGAACGCATCTCCTCCTACAAGGGATCACAACTCCTCACCAGCAAGGGAACAAGGCTGGATGGACAATGAGTGTGATGAAATGACAGAATCAAGCTTCAGAAGATGAGTAATAAGAAACTTCTGTGAGCTAAAAGAATACGTTCTAACCCAATGCAAAGAAACTAAGAACATTGAAAAAAGATTTGACGAAATGTTAACGAGAATAACCAACTTAGAGAGGAATGTAAGTGAATTGATGGAGCTGAAAAACACAACACAAGAACTTTGCGAAGCATACACAAGTTTCAACAGCCAAATAGAACAAGCAGAAGAAAGGATATCAGAGGTTGAAGATCAACTCAATGAAATAAAATGAGAAGGCAAAAGTAGAGAAAAAAGGGGTAAAAATAAATGAACAAAGTCTCCAAGAAATATGGGACTATGTGAAAAGACCTAATCAACATTTGATAGGTGTACCTGAATGTGAGGGAGAGAATGAATCCAAGCTGGAAAATACTCTTCAGGATATTATCCAGGAGAACTTCCCCAACCTAGGAAGGCAGGCCAATATTCAAGTCCAGGAAATACAGAGAACACCACAAAGATATTCCTCAAGAAGAGCAACCACAAGGCACATAATCGTCAGATTCACCAGGGTTGAAATGAAGGAGAAAATGCTAAGGGGCAGCCAGAGAGAAAGCTCGGGTTACCACAAAGGGAATCCCATCAGACTCACAACAGATCTCTCAGCAGAAACTGTACAGGCCAGAAGAGAGTGGGGGCCAATAGTCAACATCTTTAAAGAAAAGAACTTTCGACCCAGAATTTCATATCCAGCCAAACTAAGCTTCATAAGTGAAGGAGAAATAAAATCCTTTATGAACAAGCAAGTACTCAGAGATTTCATCACCACCAGGCCTGCTTTACAAGAACTCCTGAAGGAGGCACTAAACATAGAAAGGAAAAACCAGTACCAGCCATTCCTACCAAATGGTAAAGAGCATCAACACAATGAAGAAATTGCATCAACTAATGGGCAAAACAGCCAGGTAGCATCAAAATGGCAGGATCAAATAGACACACAAAAATATTAACCCTACATGTAAATGGGCTAAATGCCCTAATCAAAAGACTCAGGCCGGCAAATTGGATAAAAAGCCAAAACCCATCAGTGTGCTGTATCCGGGAAACCCATCTCACATGCAAGGATACACATAGGCTCAAAATAAAGGGATGGAGGAAGATTTACCAAGCAAATGGAGAGCAAAAAAAAAAAAAAAAAAAAAAAGCAGGAGTTGCCATTCTCATCTCTGATAAAATAGACTTTAAACCAACAAAGATCAAGAGAGACAAAGAAGGACATTACATAATGGCAAAAGGATCAATGCAACAAGAAGAGTTAATGATCCTAAATATATACGCACCCATTATTGGAGCACCCAGATACATAAGGCAAGTTCTTAATGACTTACAAAGAGACTTAGATTCCCACAAAATAATAGTGGGAGATTTTAACACCCCGTTGTCAGTATTAGACAGATAAACAAGACAGAAAATCAACAAGAATATCCAGGACTTGAACTCATACCTGGAACAAGCACATCTAATAGACATTTACATAACTCTACACCCCACAGCCACAGAATATACATTCTTCTCAGCACTACATCACACCTACTCTAAAACTGACCACATAATTGGAAGTCAATCACTCCTCAGCAAATGCAAAAGAAAGGAAATCATAACAAACAGTCTCTCAGACCACAGTGCAATCAAGTTAGAATGCAGAATTCAGAAACTAACTCAGAACCACACGGCTTCATGGAAACTGAACAACTGGCTCTTGAATGTTGACTGGATAAACAATGAAATGAAGGCAGAAATAAAGATGTTCTTTGAAACAAACGAGAATGAAGACACAACATACCAGAATCTCTGGGACACATTTAAAGCAGTGTCTAGAGGAAAATACATAGCAATAAAGTCCACATGAGAAGCAAGGAAAGATCTAAAATTGACACCCTATCGTCAAAATTGAAAGAGCTAGAGGAGCAAGATCAAAAAAACTCAAAACCTAGCAGAAGACAAGAAATAACTAAGATCAGAGCAGAACTGAAGGAGATAGAGACACAAAAAAAAACCTTCAAAAAAATCAATAAATCCAGGAGCTGGTTTTTCGAAAAGATCAACAAAATAGACAGACCACTAGCCAGATTAATAAAACAAGAAAAGAGAGAATAATCAAACAGATGCAATAAAAAACGATAAAGGACGTATCACCACAGATTCCACAGAAATACAAACCATCATCAGAGATTATTACTAACAACTCTATGCACATAAACTAGTAAACCTGGAAGAAATTGATAAATTCCTGGACACTTGCATCCTCCCAAGCCTAAACCATGAAGAAGTCAAAACCCTGAATAGACCAATAACAAGGGCAGAAGTTGAGGCAGAAATTCAGAGCCTAACACCCAAAAAAAGCCCAGGTCCAGATGGGTTCACAGCCGAATTCTCCAACACATACAAAGAGGAGCTGGTACCATTCCTTCTGAAACTATTCCAAACAATGATGAACATAGAAGCAAAAATCTTCAATAAAATACTGGTAAACAGATTGCAACAGCACATCAAAAAGCCTATCCACCATGATCAAGTAGGCTTCATCCCAGGGATACAAGGCTGGTTCAACATACACAAGTCTATAAATGTAATTCACCACATAAACAGAACCAAAGACAAAAACCACGATTGTCTCAATTGATGCAGAGAAGGCCTTTAACAAAATTCAACAGCGCTTTATGCTAAAAACCTTCAATAAACTAGGTATTGATGGAAAGTATCTAAAAATAATAGAAGCTATTTATGACAAACCAACAGCCAATATCATACTGAAAGGGCAAAAACTGGAAGCATTCTCTTTGAAATCTGGCACTAGACATGGATACCCTGTCTCACCACTCCTATTCAATATAGTATTGGAAGTTCTAGCCAGAGCAATCAGGCAAGAAAAAGAAATAAAGCGTATTCAAATAGGAATGGAGGAAGTCAAATTGTCTCTATTTGCAGACCACATGATTGTATACTGAGAAGACCCCATCGTCTCAGCCTACAATCTCCTGAAACTGATAAGCAAATTCAGCAAAGTCTCAGGATACAAAATCAATGTGCCACAATCACAAGAATTCTGATACACCAATAACAGACTTAAAGAGAACCAAATCAAGAATGAACTGCCATTCACAATTGCTACAAAGACAATAAAATACTTAAGAACACAACTAACAAAGAATGTAAAGGACCTCTTCAAGGAGAACTGCAAACCACTGCTCAACGAAATAAGGGGGGACATAAACAGATGGAGAAACATTCCATGCCCATGGTTAGGAAAAATCAATATCATAAAAATGACCATATTGCCCAAAGTAATTTACAGATTCAATGCTATCTCCATCAAGCTACCAATGACTTTCTTCACAAAACTGGAAAAAACACGTTAAACTTCATATGGAACCAAAAGAGAGCCCGCATAGCCAAGTCAATTCTAAGCAAAAAGAACAAAGCTGGAGGCATCACACTACCTGACTTCAAACTATACTACAAGGCTACAGTAATCAAAACACCATGGTACTGGTACCAAAACAGAGATATAGATCAATGGAACACAACAGAGTCCTCTGAGGCAACACCACACATCTACAACCATCTGATCTTTGACAAACCTGATAAAAACAAGCAATGGGGAAAGGATTCCCTGTTTAATAAATGGTGTTGGGAAAACTGGCTAGCCATGTGCAGAAAGCAGAAACTGGATCCCTTCCTGTCACCTTACACTAAAATTTACTGCAGATAGATTAAAGACTTAAACATAAGATGTAACACCATAAAAACTCTGGAAGAAAATCTAGACAAAACCATTCAGGACATAGGCGTAGGAAGGGACTTCATGACCAAAACATAAAAACCATTGGCAACAAAAGACAAAATAGACAAATGGGACCTAATCAAACTCCACAGCTTCTGCACAGCAAAAGAAACAGTCATTAGAGTGAATTGGCAACCAACAGAATGGGAAAAACATTTTGCAATCTACCCATCTGACAAAGGGCTGATATCCAGAATCTACAAAGAACTAAAACAGATTGACAAGAAGAAAACAAACAAGCCCATTCAAAAGTGGGCGAAGGATATGAACAGACACTTTACAAAAGAAGACATACATGAGGTCAACAAACATATGAAAAAATGCTCATCATCATTGGTCATAGAGAAATACAAATCAAAACTACTTTGAGATACCATCTCACCCCAGTTAGAATGGCGATCATTAAAAAATCTGGAGACAACAGATGCTGGAGAGGATGTGGAGAAATAGGAACACTTTTACCCTGTTGGTGGCAGTGTAAATTAGTTCAACCATTGTGGAAAACAGTGTGGTGATTCCTCAAGGACCTAGAAACAGAAATTCTATTTGATCCAGCAATCCCATTACCGGGTACATATCCAAAGTATTATAAATCGTTCTACTATAAGGACACATGCACACAAACGTTCATTGCAGCACAGTTTACAATAGCAAAGACCTGGCACCAACCCAAATGTCCATTGACGATATACCGGACGGGGAAATGTGGCACATATACACCATGGAATACTATGCAGCCATGAAAAACGATGAGTTTATGTCCTTTGTAGGGACATGGATAAACCTGGAAACCATCATTCTCTGCAAACTGATACAAGAACAGAAAATCAAACACCACATATTCTCACTCATAGGTGGGTGTTGAACAATCAGAACACATGGACACAGGGCGGGGAGCATCACACACTAAGGTCTGTCGGGGTGAAATAGGGGAGTGACAGTGAGGGATGGGGAGTTGGGGAGAAAAGGCAGATATAGGTGATAGGGAGAAGGCAGCAAATCACACTGCCGTGTGTGTACCTATACAACAATCTTGCATGTTCACATGTACCCCAAAACTTAAAATGCAATTAAAAATAATAATAAATAAATGCATTTTCAACTTAGTATATTTTCAACTTTTTTTTTTTTTTTTTTTTGGAGACACAGGATCTCACTGTGTTGCCCAGGCTGGTCTTGAACTCCTGGGATGAAGCAATCTTCCCACCTTGACCTCCTAAAGTGCTGGGATTATAGATGTGAGCTAGTGCACTTGGCTGCTATTACCAATTTATGATGGATTTATGGGAATATGACGCAATCATGAGTCAAGGAACATCTGTAATCAAGCTGAAAATGGGGGTGTCTTGTGTGAGGATATGGGGGAGTGTCACGAAATACAAGGAGACCAGGGCCTGCAGGACAACACAGGCTGCCTCTACCTCAAACCCAGGGCTCCCTCCTCTGTGTCTCCTGCTGCAGGACAGGCCCCAGGCTCACAGCTCTGCAAATCCACACTGTCTGCACTGCAGGGCTTCGAAACCACAGCTGGGGGTTGTGGGTGATGTTGGGGCAGGAGGAAGGCAGAGGGGACACATCAGGAATTGCACCTGCAGGCACATTTGCAGAGCACATTCGTTTTCTTTTTTCTTTGAGATGGAGTTTCACTCTTGTTGCCCAGGCTGGAGTGCAATGGCATAATCTCGGCTCACCACGATATCTGCCTCCTGGGTTCACACAATTATCCTGCCTCAGCCTCCCAAGTAGCAGGGATTACGGGCGCCTGCCACCACGCCTGGCTAATTTTTGTATTTTTAGTAGAGATCAGGTTTCACCATGTTGCCCAGCTGGTCTCAAACTCCTGACCTCAAATGATCCACCTGCCTCAGCCTCCCAAACTGCTGGAATTACAGGTATAAGCCACCACACCTGGCCCTGGTTACCCTGTCCTGCCTGCTGGCTCTGTACAGCCTCAGCTTCACTTCCCCCTACCCCTAGGTGATAGTGAGCAACCCCCACTCTCTGGGGTTCTAGGCCACCTTCTATGAGAGTGGTTACAAGTTACATGGGAACACCAAGTACAATCTGGTGAGCTATGTCCCCACCAAACCTCGCTGCATATCCCCCAAGCTCCCCCTCTTTCTTCTTCCCTTACCAGAATAAAGAGCTGAGGAGTTTCCAGAGGACACAACCACTAGCCCTGCCCCTTGGTGGGAAGATAATCAGGCAGCCATCACCTACACACCTGACTTCATTAAAGTGTCACACAGGTCAGGCGTGGCGGCTCACACCTGTAATCCCAGCACTTTGGGAGACTGAGGTGGGTGGATCACAAGGTCAAGAGTTTGAGACCCACCTGACCAACATAAAGAAACCCTCATCTCTACTAAAAATACAAAAATTAGCAGGGCGTGGTGGCTCATGCCTGTAATCCCAGCTACTCAGGAGGCTGAGGCAGGAGAATCACTTGAACCCGGGAGGCAGAGGTTGCAGTGAGCTGAGATCGTGCCACTGCACTCCAGCTTGAGTGATAGAGTGAGATCCCATCTCAAAAACTAACTAACTAACTAAACAAACAAATAAATAAATAAAGTATCACACAGGAGATTCCTGGATGGCATGACAGGGAGAAGCCTAACCCAGCTGGGGGCATGGTTGGAGATCTGAGTTAGCTGAGTAAACTGAGGCATGAGGATTCAGTGGGGGCAATTTCCACAGGGCAGTGGCCTGACCAGGTGCAAGTCAGCAACAGCAAACTTCTTTGACCAGGCTCATCACATCACATCACATCCAGGTGAGTGAGGAAAACAATCACTCCTCACTGTGGGTCCCCAGAACTCAGGGAACAAGGGAATGGGGACCGTCATACTGGGGCCATTGTTTGAGCTTCCAGAAGCCTTTCACAGGTGTTGGGATTAGAACGGAGCAGGACTTGGCTGAGCGCGGTGGCTCACTCCTGGAATCCCAGAACATTGGGAGGCCGAGGTGGGAGGATACCCTAGGGTTGGGAGTTGGAGACCAGCATGGCCAATGTGGTGAAACCCCAGCTCTACTAAAAATGCAAAAATTAACCAGGTGTGGTAGCACTCACCTGTAGTCCCAGCTACTGAGGAGGATGAGACAGGAGAATCACTTGAACATGGGAGACGGAGGTTGCAGTGAGCCAAGATGGTATCACTGCACTCCAGCCTGGGTGACAGAGCAAGACTCCCTCTCAAAAAAAAAAAAAAAAAAAAAAAAAGTTGGGGTGGAGGACAGAGCTGGGCTCAGCAGCTTCTAGGTTTACTTCCCCTCCAACACCCCATCTCTCCCACTGTCCTGAGTTGGGGGATGCCCATGGTGTTCCACAGGTATACTTGGGATTTTCTCTCTTGACCCAACAGGATATTTACCTAAAACAGCAGCAGCACTGGGGCAGGACCGATGCAACTTCACTTCCAGGCATGCTGTCTCCTGGACAGAGGCGGGTACTGGGCTCCCTACAGGGAGTCCCTTAGCAGGAACAGAGAGAAGCAGGGCTTTGATCACAACCCCAGCTCCAGAACAGTAAAACAGGATGATTAAAACACTTTACAAGAGCCAGGTGAGGTGGCTCACACCTGTAATCCCAGCACTCTGGGAGGCTGAGGTGGGTGGATCACCTGAGGCCAGGAGTTTGAGACCAGCCTGGCCAACATAGTGAAACCCTGTCTCTACTAAAAATACAAAAATGAGCCAGGTGTGGTGGCAGGTGCCTGTAATCTTAGCTACTCAGGAGGCCGAGGCAGGAAAATCTCTTGAACCCGGGAGGCGGAGGTTGCAGGGAGCCTAGAGTGCACCACTGCACTCCAGCCTGGGCAACAGAGCAAGAGTCTGTCTTGAAAAAATAAATACATACAAATAAAGAGAAATAACAAAGGAAGGGAGAATATATCATGAGTGACTCTAATAAGTAAGAACTGAACACGTTCTCAGCTGCTGATAGCATTACTACCAACCAGCTCAGTGATGATGATTTTCCTGGCCAAGACGGCCTGCCCCCGGGGCTCACCTTTCTGCACACCAGGCCACTGATGGCCGACTGCAACCTTATCTGCAGCACCTTGAGCCAGTACATGTTCTGCTGTTCAAACAGCGTTTGCAGGCAGGCCAAAGGGAACATCAGCATGGCAAGGAGGTAGCCCTTCCAGCCTGGTGGCTTGCAATCACCGATAAACTCCAGGAAAAGGCTTACAGAGGAAGGAGGGAGAAGGTCCAGCTGGTGGGAGGAGGTGCCCATGTGTGTTGCCTTTGCCCAAATGAGGCCAGGTGTGGAGGATCAGTCGGCATGGTTGACTTCTTTGTAATCATGATCTCGGTTATTTCCCACACTGTCCAAGCTTCTTTTCAATCTGACTGCAGATCCTCAGGATCAGAAAATGGTGTTTCATCCCCTCCTTGTTATGGGCTAAATTGTGTCCTCACAAAATTTGTATGTCAAAGCCCCAACCCCCAGTACTTTGAATGTGACTGTATTTGGAAATAAGGCCTTTAAAGAGGCAAAAAAGTTAAAATGAAGTCGTCAGGCTGGGCCCTCACCCAGTCTGACTGGGGTCCTTATAAGAGGAGAAAATGTAGACACACAGGGAGACACCAGGGTGCACACAGAGGAAAGACCATAGGACGACACAGGGAGGAGGTGGCCAAGTGCACACCAAGGGCAGAGGCCTCAGATGGAACCAACATGCAGATACCTGGTCTGGAACCTCCAGCCTCCAGGATCATGAGAAAAATGCATTTCTGTTGTTGAAGCTACTCAGTCTGGGATGCTGTTTTGGCAGCTGAGCAGACACCACTTGAATCTGGGCTGGCCACAAAACCACCTTTGACCAATAGAGTAGAGTGGAGGTAAAGCTATGCCAGCTCTGAGCCTCAAGAGAAAATGTGGCTTTTGGCCTATTGCTTAGAACCCTCCCAAGCAGCCACATGAACAAGTCTGAGCTAGCTTTTCAGAGGATGGGAACCCACATGGAACAGAAAGCCATCCCAGCTTCAGACACACAACTGCAGGCACATAAGAAAACGCAGCCAAGAAAAGAACCACCACCCAGCTGATCCCAGCTCATGTTACTGGCCCACATTACCATGAGCTAAATAAATGAATGCTTGTAATTTTAAGCCACTCACTTTTGGGGCATTTTACAGGAAAAGCTAATTGATGCAGTCAGGTAAGAGCTTGCTTATTGCCCTGCTGGGGGACAGTCACTTTCTCATTAATCACTTCCCTTCCTCAGTATCCTTCTCACCCACCCTCCAGTGTCCCAAGCACCAGATCTATAGGCAGAGGCAGGAGAGCTGAAGCCCCCTGACCCTGGAGAGATGCCATTAAGAGACCACAAGCCTTAGCAGAGCACCTGAAGTCTGGACTCACCTAAGCAGCTTGGGGACAGTGAACCTGAAGACATCACTGATGAGGAGGCTGTGGGTCCCAGGAGGAAGGTAGAATGGAACACCTGCCAGATGGCCCTCAGCAGTGGGCCCCACTGGCTCCCTTCTTGCCACAGGAAGGGCTCAGTCTCTGGAGCCTCCATGCAACTGCCTCCTTTCCTTTCAAACACTATTGCCTTGGCGAGCGTTAGAGGAAGGGAGAGGTTGGCTCTGGGTCCCATTTTATACTCTCAGCCAGCAGCCACGGGACCAGGTATTAAAAGCTTGTTTTCCTAACAATGGGCGTGGGTGGGTGTGGTTGCAGCGTGGCTCCCTCACCTGTTCCTCCTCATCACCCTGACTAACCATTTAAGAGGCAGTCACAGGAGTTGTGGGGGGAAGGGCAGCAGGGCAGTCCTGAGGCCTCTTAGATGGCCATGGGAAAGCACACATGTTGAGCACCTACTACATGCCAGGCAATCCCCAGTCATCCTAAGACCCCTAGCAAGCCAAATGCTGTTCCCATTTCACAGACGAGAAAACTGAGGTTCAGAGAAGCAAACTTGTCCAAGGGCACACAGCTGAGAAGTAACAGCTGGGATTCTATTCCATCTCTCTGCCTCCAGAGCCCATGCACTTCTCTTTTTTTTGAGATGAAGTCCCACTCTGTCACCCAGGCTGCAGTGCAGTGGTGTGACCTCGGCTCACTGCAACCTCTGCTTCCTGGATTCAAGTGATTCTCCTACTTCAGCCTCCTGAGTAGCTGGGATTACAGGCAAATGCCACTACACCCAGATAATTTTTGTATGTTTAGGAGGTAGGGTTTTACCATGTTGGCCAGGCTGGTTTTGGACTCCTACCTCAGGTGATCCACCCACCTCAGCCTCCCAAAGTGCTGGGATTACAGGCGTGAGCCACTGCACCTGGCCTCCCATGTACTTTTCAATCTATCATGTTGTTAACCTGGAGGAAGAACAGCACCCCCTCTTCCACACGCACAACCAGCCAGCCCTTAGGTGGTTTTTGAACCCATGGAGAATCACAGCTAATGTGCATGGGGCCTGGTGCTCTGGCTCTGGGTGAAAGCACAGACGGATGCTCAGGCTGCCTCAGACTCATAAGATCCCCAGCCTTTGACATAACCAGGGGCCACAGAGAAGAGCTAAAGTGAGGAAGGGAGAGGAGGTGGTAGGGGGAGGCCCAAGGGCCCCTCCAGGGCAGGTCAGAAGCCCGGGGCCATAAAGGAGAGGCTGGGGTGATGCAACTGCTGACAGCCGGTTGCTGTGTGGTCTTGGATAGGTAGACTGCTCCCCTCTCTGTGTGTGAAAGGATAGGTGTGGTCCCCCCTCTGAGTCCCTTGTGTGCTTCTGACAATCTGTAAGGTTATCAGTAATTGCTTACTTGCTTGTTTGCTTGCTTGCTTGCTGTTTTGAGACAAAGTTTCACTCTTGTTGCCTAGGCTGGAGTGCAGTGGCATGATCTCAGCTCACTGCAACCTCCACGTTCCAGGTTCCAGTGATTCTCTTGCCTCAGCCTTCCTTGCAGCTGGGACACACCACCATGCCCGACTAATTTTTGTATCTTTAGTAGTGATGGGGTTTCACCGTGTTGGTCAGGCTGGTCTTAAACTCCTAACCTCAGGTGGTCCACCTGCCTCAGCCTCCCAAACTGCTGGGATTATGGGTGTGAGCCAACATCCCTGGCCACTTATCAGTAATTTCAATCCCCATTACAAATCTGTGACTCGGGGCCACATGCAGACATAAGCTCTTTACATGAAGGAGCTCACTGGCTTCCCTGGACCCCCTTGCCAGGTGGGTACAATTAGTCTCTCCGTTTTACAGAAGGGGAAGGAAGCTGAGGCCCTGACAGGTGGCGATAGTAGCCCGAGGTCACACAGCAACGGCAGAGCAGGGATTGGAGCCGAGATCTTGACTTATGGTTCCTAGAGTGTTTCTTGTGCATTAAGGACCCCCAACCCCACCATAATAATAATAAAAAAGAAAAAGAAGCATAACAAAAATCTCCTTGTGAGGTCCGGTGGCAAGACCCTTCCAGGTCAGGGTCTTTGTCCCACATTGCTAGCCTGATCTGGTGTTTGATTTGGCATCTATAGAGGGTTGTGGCTCTGCTCTGTTACTGAGTGGGCATGACCTGTTGCTTACAGGTATTTTGCCATTTGGGTCTCAAAGCCAAGAAGATGCCCCTTCCATGCAGAAAGCATCCCTGACCACCCTTCCTGTCTGACCTCATCATTTCACTCCCTGCCTTCACAGCCTTGGCCATGGCACCAACCCTCTCTTTGTCTTGTTAGAACCAACCCCAGGTGGGTAGACATTGCTTGAGTTTTCTACCAAGATGTCCCTTGGTAGAAGGGACATCTTGCACACAGTGAGAGCTCAATAAACACTTGTCAGATGAATGGGAAAAGCAGACTGAGTGATATGTGTAAAAGGGCCTAATAAGAATGCCCAGCACATACTGTTTTAAACATTTACAGAAAGAAGGATGGAACCTGGCTGGGTGGACAGGACTTGGCTTTGGAGCCAGGAGACTATGGTTCCAATGCCTGCTCTGTCTCCTCTCCTCTGAGCCTTAGTGTTTCCATCTGTAAAATAGGGTCAGGGAATAGTTGACTGGGAAGTTTTCTTTCTGGCTGGAGGTTTTACTCAGTTCTGTTCTAGCTGTTTGCCCGGAGAGTCACTGTGTTCAGCCTGCAGGCTCCATAGCAGGCATTTTCCTCTTCTGGAGGTCTCTCCTCCCATCAAGGAAGAGGTCCAGATTGCTGTGTGATGTCTAGCTCTGGCCTGAAGGCCATTTAGTGCAGGACTCCCAAATGACTATGGGGCAGGGCAGGGGGTATGCATTAGTGACATGGGCAAGGTGTGAGTTGGGAGATACAAAAGGGAGTGGTGGAAGCCCAGTGAGTGGCTCACACCTGTAATCCCAGCACTTTGGGAGGTCAAGGTGGGCAGATAACATTAGGTCAGGAGTTCAAGACCAGCCTGATAACCTGAGCAACATGGAGAAACCCAGCCTCTAATAAAAAATACAAAAATTAGCTGGATCTGGTGGCAGGTGCTTGTGGTCCCAGCTACTTGAGAGGCTAAGGAAGGAGAATCATTTGAACCTGGGAGGTGGAGCTTGCAATGAGGCAAGATGGTGCCACTGCACTCCAGCCTGGGTGACAGAAGCAGAGAGGAGGAGGGAGGGAGTAAGGGAAGTAAGGAAGGAGAGATGGATGGAGGGAGGGAGGGTGGCAGGGAGGCAGGGAAGGAGGGAGAGAAAAAGAAAAAAAAAACAGAGAACGAAAGGAAGAGAGAAAGAGAGAGAGAGAGAAGATGGATCCAAGATGGCCGATTAGGAGCAGCTCAGGATTGCAGCTCCCATTGAAAGTGTGGAGGGTGAGGGGATGCTGCATTTACAGATGGATTTTCATTGCTCGCTACATTTACAGATGGATTTTCATTGCCCACAGACCAGTAGATTCCGAGGTAGAGGAGCCCCAAGTGTCACCTGCATGGCTGTTTTAGCTGGGGCTCTGGCACAGCGGGTCTCTGCACAAAATACACAGGTCAGGGCAAAATTTTAGCTGCAAGTGGAGCTCCTGGGAGACAGAGTCACCCATTCAACTGATAAAAAAAAAAAAAAAAAAAAGGACTGAAACAGGGAGCCAGGCCAGGAGATACTCACACAAAAAAAGCGCCACGAATCTCAGCGCAACTCTTTGAGCTGGCACAGTGGGTCACCACATGGGAAATCACACAGATCCTGGCATCTTTTCAAAAGGTGATTGGAACACTTGGGAGACAGAGTTGCCTGTTAAATAGACATAAAAAAAAGTGGGGGTCTGAGGCAGGGAACCAGGTGATCAGGCTCGGCTGGTCCAACCCCTACAAAAAAAAACGGCAATCTGAAACTCTCTAGATTGAGAGTTTCACAGCAAGCACAGCTGAAACTGGGACAGTCCAGCTCTGTGTGGGAAGGGCATCCACCATTACTGAGGCAGTCCACCATCATGGAAGTAGTCCGCCATTGCCGAGGCAACCCACCATTGCCAAGGCAGCCTGCCATTACAGTGACAGTGCACCATTACAGAGGTGGACTCCATTGCTGAGGCAGTACTAACTATACCTGTATAAACAGGACTGTAGGGAAGTTCACAAGGCAGCCGGGCAGACCCTACAGCAGCTCAGCAAAGCCTCTGCAGGCAGACAGTGACTAGACTGACTCCTCACTGGGCAGGACAGCCCTGAAAAAAGGCAGCAGCATGACAGAAACTTATAAATAAAGCCCTAACTCCCTAGGACAGAGCACCTGGGGAAGAAAAAAAAAGTGTTTATGAGATCTGCTGCAACAGACTTAAACATACCAGCTCAGCAGCTCTGAATAAACAACGGAGCTCACAGCTCAGCACTTGAGCTCCTATAAAGTACAGACTGTCTCCTCATGCAGCTCCCTGACCCCCATATATCCAAAGAGTCACCTCATAAAGGAGAGCTCAGACTGACATCGGGCGGGAATCCTTCTCGAAAAAAGATAGCAGAAGAAACTGGCAGCAACCCTTACTGTTCTGCAGCCACTGCAGGTGATTCCCAGGAAAGCAGGGCCTGGAGTGGACCTCAGCAGTCCTACAGCAGCGGGGCCTGAATGTTAGAAGGAAAACTAAGAAACAGAAAGAAATAACTTCATCATCAACAAATTGGACATCCATTCAGAGACCCAATCTGAAAGTCAAAAACTACAAAGACGACAGGTGGATAAATCAACAAAGATGGGAAGAAACCAGTGCAAAAAGGATGAAAACACCATAAACCAGAATGCCTCTCCTCCTACAAGGGATCACAACTCCTCACCAGCAAGGAACAAAGCTAGATAATGAGTGTGATGAATTGACAGAAACAGGCTTCAGAAGGTGGGTAATAAGAAACTACGCTGAGCTAAAAGAACATGTTGTAACCCAATGCAAAGAAACTAAGAACTTTGAAAAAATATTTGATGAAATGCAAACAAGAATAAGCAGCTTAGAGATGAATATAAGTGAATTGATGGAGCTGAAAAACACAACATGAGAACTTTGTGAAGCATACACAAGTTTCAACAGCCGAATTGACCAAGCAGAAGAAAGGATAGCAGAGGTCGAAGATCAACTCACTGAAATAAAACGAGAAGGCAAGATTGGAGAAAAAATGGTTAAAAGGAATGAACAAAGTCTCCAAGAAATATGGGACTATGTGAAAAGACCTAATCTATGTTTGATAGGTGCACCTGAATGTGTTGGAGAGCATGAATCCAAACTGGAAAATACTCTTCAGGATATTATCTGGGAAAACTTCCCCAACCTAGCAAGGCACGCCAATATTCAACTCCAGGAAATACAGAGAACACCACAAAGATGTACCTCAAGAAGAGCAACCACAAGGCACATAATCATCAGATTCACTAGGGTTGAAATGAAGGAGAAAATGCTAAGGGCAGCCAGAGAGAAAGGTCGGGTTACCCACAAAGGGAAGCCCATCAGGCTCACAGCACATCTCTCAGCAGAAACCCTACAAGCCACAAGAGAGTGGGGCCCAATAGTCAACATCCTTAAAGAAAAGAACTTTCAACCCAGAATTTCATATGCAGCCAAACTAAGCTTCATAAGTGAAGGAAAAATAAAATCCTTTGTGAACAAGCAAGAACTCAGAGATTTCATCACCACCAGGCCTGCTTTACAAGAACTCCTGAAAGAGGCACTAAACATAGAAAGGAACAACCAGTACCAGCCACTCCAAAAACA
>PVKV010027890.1:0-25803 GCA_004027835.1 Alouatta palliata | reverse complement strand
AAAACCCTAGAAGAAAATCTAGGCAAAACCATTCAGGACATAGGCGTAGGCAAGGACTTCATGACCAAAACACCAAAAGCATTGGCAACAAAAGCCAAAATAGACAAATGGGACCTAATCAAACTCCACAGCTTCCGCACAGCAAAAGAAACAGTCATTAGAGTGAATCGGCAACCAACAGAATGGGAACAAATTTTTGCAGTCTACCCATCTGAACAAGGGCTGATATCCAGAATCTACAAAGAACTGAAACAGATTTACAAGAAAAAAACAAACAAGCCCATTCAAAAGTGGGCAAAGGATATGAACAGATACTTTGCAAAAGAAGACATACATGAAGCCAACAAACATATGAAAAAATGCTCATCATCACTGGTCATTAGAGAAATGCAAATCAAAACTACATTGAGGTACCACCTCACGCTAGTTAGAATGGCGATCATTAAAAAATCTGGAGACAACAGATGCTGGAGGGGATGTGGAGAAATAGGAACACTCTTACACTGTTGGTGGGAGTGTAAATTAGTTCAATCATTGTGGAAGACAGTGTGGCGATTCCTCAAGGACCTAGAAATAGAAATTCCATTTGACCCAGCAGTCTCATTACTGGGTATATGTCCAAAGGATTATAAATCGTTCTACTATAAGGACACATGCACACGAATGTTCATTGCAGCACAGTTTACAATAGCAAAGACCTGGAACCAACCCAAATGCTCATCGATGGTAGACTGGACAGGGAAAATATGGCACATATACACCATGGAATATTATGCAGCCATCAAAAACGATGAGTTTGCATCCTTTGTAGGGACATGGATGAACCTGGAAACCATCATTCTCAGCAAACTGACACAAGAACAGAAAATCAAACACCGCATATTCTCACTCATAGGCGGGTGTTGAACAATGAGAACACATGGACACAGGGAGGGGAACATCTCACACTGGGGTCTGTCTGGGGGAAAAAGGGGAGGGACAGTGGGGGATGGGGAGTTGGGGAGGGATAGCATGGGGAGAAATACCAGATATAGGTGATGGGGAGGTAGGCAGCAAATTACACTGCCATGTGTGTACCTATGTAACAATCTTGCGTGTTCTTCACATGTACCCCCAAACCTAAAATGCAATAAAAATTATATATATTAAAAAAAATAAAATAAAATTAAAAAAATAAATAAATAAATAAATAAGAAAGGTGAGTTAGACCCCTTCCCACCCAATGAAAATAATAGATGGTAATTACGAAGCAGGGGGTTCTTATAACTAAGCGTCCTTCTTTACTTCTTTTATTTTTAAAATTTGTTTATCCCCTTTCATTCTCTTTAAAAATACAACACTAAGTATTACCACCCCCACCATCACAACCACAAAAACTTCAGTTAGTGGATTATGGCCTGCAGAGCTCATGTTGTCTGTGGCATTTTATTGGCAAACAGGTATAGGAAGTATGTAATAAACATGTAAGAATCATGCCTGGTATTTAGATAATGTGGTGTGTTAGGAATACACTACCCCATGGACATGACGCTGCAGTAATGATAAAGCCTTCTGGGAAATAGCAGAGGTAGCCTCAGGCAACAAGGAGGTGGGAAGCTACCCTAATGCTTTATCATTAATGGCCTAGAAGATTTCACGTTATGGTGTCTTGGGCTTTAAATTAAATGTAAAATACAATTTGCCATTGAAAATGTGAAGTGTGGAACTGCCCTTAGAGACTCTGAGAATTTAGTCCTCTAGTTGGTGGTTGCCTCTAATACTGAGAAGAACTAGTTAGAGATTATTATTTGGTAAATTGTCACCCCAGTCTGCAGAAATGTGTGGCTTTTTACATCTTACACTTCAACTCCGTAGTAAAATCTTGAGACAGTATTTTAAAATATGGAGTGTTCAATGTAGTTTTAAATACAGTGGAACTGATGAACTCTTCCCATTGGAATCGTGCCATCATTTATGTCCTGATCTCTCTGACATTTAGTTTGTTACATCAGGAAGTCTGTGAAAGAAACCAAAGCAGCACACGTTCTATTTATAGTGGTTTATTTAGTTGCGTCCTTCCCTGCTGACAAGGGTCTGTTTTAATAATAGGACTAATAATAGGATTTCCAATACACTTTAATGCGTTAGCATTATATCTTTCTGAACTGTCTGTATATTAGTGCTAATTATGAGATGTGTTTAAGTCTAAAAATGTAGGCTTAAACACGAAGACATAGTTTTACTGCTGGTTTTAATTAGAAATCTAAAGAAACATGTACAATTAAATATGCCCATAAAGATAATAGATACATTCCTATAATCTTAGTCAATTTGTTGCACCATTAATATCATTCAGCATGGCAGTTTTAAGAATGTATTGGAGTAAGTCAAGTGGAAAATGACACAGAACAAAATTGCTAGCATTTAAACCACCGTAACTGTTTTAGAACAGTGAGTACTGCTCTGAGTATCTGCTGCAATCGCTGTTTTATTTTGCAAACACAATTTAAAGTTAACTGTTTTCCTATTTCATGTACCTCTTGTTTCTAAGAACAATTAATCTTGTACTAAAAGTACACAGCTTCAGAGTAAAATTAATTCAACTTCAAAAATTTATTGTCACAAACGTAATTTTTAAAGGAAATATTAATGTGTTTAGATTTTCCTGATGCCAAGAGAATGATTTATTTTACCTGAAGAAATGTACTGTTAGGCAACTCTTCTCCTCCATGGAATATGTAAACCCAGGTCAACCTGAGTTTGAATCGATTTGAGGTATCTTATGGTCCATAAGGAAAGTCACACATCCTGAGGTGCAGGGACCAGGCAGCACAGCAAACTGAGAGGATGTCAGAATGAGGTATACAGCCAGAAATCAATCTGCTCTTTTCCCTTTAACCTCAACCTTTGAATATAATAAAGACAAATTCTGAAATGTGCTTTACTTCCAAAACATGGTCACATAAATACTTTAATCTTGTCAATAACTTTATGGAGTAGGGTATTACAATGCCATTTTATAGGTTAAAAAATGTCTCTATGACTTTTCCAGTCACACATCACCTGTAATAAGAGAACCTTAGGAGATATGTAAGCTTTATTCATAGATAACTTGAACTTCATACCAGATTTAGTCTAAATGATCATAAATTATGAAATTAAAAGTTTAAAATTAAGTTTTATCATAATGTTACAGTTTAATGCAAAGTGAAATATAATTTTATATCCCTAATTAAGATGTAAATGTTATTTTGAGATTGTTTATGACATAATTTTTACTATTAAACATCATTTGGTAATATTAAAAACATCTTATAAATTTTTAAGCTATTAAACTGAAACAATAGACTTTAAGTAAAGATTGTCTTATTATTTTCTCCATGTGACCCAAATTATCATTTTATTTTTTTGATCTATTTCCTAAATCCTCTCTACACATTAATAATTGTTCTTTATACTATATCTTAAGTTGAAACAAAAAAACTAGACTAAGATAAACGTATTTATTGAATGCATCTTATATTGCTAGCAGTTTTCATTTATTTCATTTAAGTATCATAAAAATTGATGCAACCACTGTTTCACTTTCAGATGAGGAAGTGAAGTATCAGAATGGTTAAAAGTATCAAACTATCACACAGCCAGGAACATGTCTAGCTGAGACTTAAAATTCATGTCTGCTCTTCCAAATCTCATGTTCTTTCTGTAATATTGCAAATGCCTCCCATAGTATAGTCATTTTGCAAAACTATTAAAAAGTTTTAAAGTGTTGCAGGAAATGAGTTCAACATAAAAATCCCTGTACCATATATATAAATCAGTTTTCTCATCTCTAGCCCCACAGTTTCAATACTTAATTAAGCTTCTTGACTTAGTAATTTGACCCAGTATACTCATTTTTGTCATGTATTTTAAATCTTAGGTGCTTTCTTCTTGTGTGAATGTGTTGAAGCAATTGTATCCAATATATTCAAAGATGGTGAATTTACCTGTTATAGATTCTTCCTTCTTCTCTGTCATCTGAGAAAATGTGAACAATTCCCACACAGACTCTCTTTATTGTGCTTTGCCCTTGCATAACGCAGCCTTTTTTGAAGGATGTTATGAAAAACAATAACGTACACACGATATCTGTAGAGTAAGAAGCTTCTATATTGGGAAAGTCTATAGAAGTAAGCACACAGGGATAAATGCCTAAGAACTAATGATAACTCAATACGTGTTGTGTTCAATATCTGAGACAAAGAAAGAACAAAAAAGTGCCTATAATGTATATTAGATATTAGGATTTTGTTATTGTTTGCTTCGTTGACAATTTAAAGATAAATAAATTAAATGTGATCATTTATTGAATAACTAACAATGCACAGTATTTTGCTGGGTGCCTGCAAGACAAGTCTAGATAAGATATGGCACACACTTTCATTGTGTTCACAGGTTTAGATCAGGAGACACCCTCATGATTGCTAGATTAGTATAATGTAGATGTGGCCTGGGATACAAGCTAAATGCTACAAAAAGCACAGCAAAGTGTTAGATTAATGCACAGGTAAAGGAAAATTTTTTTTCAAAGGCATGAGACTTAAAATACAGACAAGAAGTAGACTTCGGAGGGCTAAAGGAAGTTTAGTCATGGGAAGGAGCATGGACAAATAAGATGCATCTTAAGCTTGGAAAGGGGCAAGTAATACTCAATTGCTAAAGCAGTCTGAGCTTAGGAGCTATGTCTGTCTTTCTCACTATTATATCTGCCTATCACAGAAACTTGCTATATGATAGATGTGCAGGTCCTCATTGAGGAATGAAGGAAAATCCAGGGTATGTATGGGAAAAATATTAAGTAAGTCTAATTTAGAAGGGTCTTGATAACATATAAAGCAGTCTGAAATTTATCTCTAACTTCCAGAAATTCTATGTTAAAAAGAAATAATCTGTTTTGCTTTTTTGCAAAAACACTGCCAATTTATGAGTAACACTGGGTCAGGATCTCCATGCCCTCTTAAGCCTTTACCCTTCATCTTCTGACACATGCTGCCCAATCCCATCAGAAGAATTCTAACAACTCCACACTTGAGAAATAACTCTGCCCTACTCTGGAAGAGTTAAGGACCCTTCATTAAAAATGAACGTATACTGACTGAATCCTCTGACATGCACAGTGGGCATGCCTGCACCTTCTTGTAGTATAGAGCTTCCATTGAGTTTTAATATATTAACATTCATTATATTTTGTGTTAGGAAGGTTTTCTATATTGTAACACATGATCTCCTTGAAATATAGTTTATCTCGTTTATATTTTTCTCTTAGCAGTTAGTATGGTGGTTGGTACTCTTTATGATTAATAAATGTTTATTAAAGGGTGTTATTTGGATGTTCTGGAAATCAGACTCTTAGACTGAATGAGAAATGCAAGGCGGAGTTAACAACTGGAAGGCCAAAGAGGGGATGGAGCCCAATTGAACAGGAAAGTTTTTGGACAGACGTGCAGCTCTGACACCTGTGAGAAAAAGGAGGAAGACACAAGATTGCTCAGGGAAATCCTCAGATCATGTTCAGATGTGGTAAATTCTAGGTCAAGGTTTCTCGGCCTCAGCACTATTGAAATTTTGGGCTCAGTCAGGTGCGGTGAATCACACCTGTAATCCCAACAGTTTGGGAAGCCAAGGCAAGAGAGTAGAGTTGAGCCCAGGAGTCTGAGTCTAGTCTGGGCAACAAATTGAAATCTCATCTCTGTGGAAAATAAAAAAAATGGCTACATATGATGGCATGTGCCTGTAGTCCTAGCTTCTCTGGAGGCCGAGTTTTGGAGAGAGCTTGAACCTAGGAGATTGGGACTGCAGGACTACAGTGAGCTGTGATCATGCCACTGCACTCTGGTCTTGGTGAAAAAGTGAGATCCTATCTCAGAATAAAAAAAAGAAAGAGAGAAAAGGAAGAAATTTGGGGATCAATATTTTCGATAATTTACTTTCCGAGTTTATCTATTTATCTGTTTTTAGTTGTCACCTAATAATTGTACATATTTATGGGGTACAATGTGTTGTTTCAGTACATTAATATGTTGTGTAATAATTAAGTCAGGGTAGTTAACATATCTATCACCTCAAATATTTATAATTTCTTTGTAGTAAGAACATTCCAACTCCTCTCTTCTAGCAATTTGCTGTTGACTACAGTCACCCTACTGTGTGATAGGGCACTAGAACTTTTTCTTCCTTTAAGTTTGCAACTTTGTACCCTCTAACCAACCTCTTCCCATGCCTTCTCCCCTACGCCCTCCCAAGTCTCCAGTAACCACTGTTCTATTCACTACTTCTGTCATTTCAACTTCTAAAAATTTCCCATGTGAATAAGAACATATGGTATTTGTCTTTCTATGTCTGGCTTATTTCACTTAAGATAATGTCCCATTTGAGGAAGGCTGATTATAATTAGGTTGGTGCAAAAATGATTGTGTGTTTTGCCATTACTTTTGATATCAAAACCACAATTACTTTTGTACCAACTTAATACAATGTTTACTAGTGTTTGGCCCCTACTAGTAGATGCCAGTAGCATACCCACAGCTGTGACAACAAAAACATCTCCAAATATTGCTAAATGTTCCCTGGAGGGCAACGTCATCTCTGGTGGAATCCAGTAACCTGGACCAACACTATGTGTACCTCCAGAGCCAAGATTGGCTATTAGAGGCATCTCTCATTAGGCAAAAATGGACAACGGGTCCTTGTACCGCCACCATGCTCAGACATTGGTTGGGGCCGTTGGGGAATCACATGGTCCAAACTGAAACACAGAGGTGGATCCTGGAGTTGCTAACAACTGGAAGCTGGCAGCTCACTGCTCCCTTTGCAGCGGAACTAGAACAAAGTATTTTCAAGGCTGCCACATAAAGGCCATAGATGCTTCTTTTCAGCTGAAGGCCTCAAGTTGTGCCTTCTCTGGTGTGCCTTATTTGGCCACCTCTCTTAAATTTATCCTGGATATATAATCTGTGCTCTGTTATATATATTCCTGGAATAGAATTCTTTCTGTATGAAATTTCTGCAACTTTAGCTATTCCCTTTCCTGAGTGATAAAATCTCAGTTTGACTCTACAGAATCATATTTCTCTGCATTCGCACCTTGAAATACATGGCTCTTAGACTTCAGAAATGAAGTGATTTCTGCAAATGAACAATAGCACAAGAATAGCTAAATTTAGTCCACATTTATTTTATACAGCATCTTATATTTGGGTCACTGCCCGATTGACTGTGGTCACCTCTTTCTTGTACTTTCTGCTTTTATTATACATTTCTGGAAAATATTCAAGGTATCTGTCAAGTGGATCTTTCTGGTGGGTGGTTTTGCTGACCATCACATTTATTTGCACTTCTGATATCAAATTCAGTTAGGCTCTAACTCTGCTAGACTTACTTTCTTAATCTGGTCTGACATTTCTCAGAGCATTCAAAATTTGTGTGAGCCAATCACAATGTTCTAAAAATATCAAGGCACAATGAACCTAGATAAAAAATACATAGTTATTGTCCTTTGTTAGATATAACAGAAATTAGGCCATGTGCCGTGGCTCACACCTGTAATCCCAGCACTTTGGGAGGCCGTGGTGGGCAGGTCACCTGAGGTCAGGAGTTTGAGACCAGCCTGGCCAACATGGTGAAATCATGTCTCTACTAAAACTACAAAAATTAGCCGGGCATGGTGTCATGCACCTGTAATTCTCCTACTCAGAAGGCTGAGGCAGGAGAATTGCTTGAACTCAGGAGGCAGAGGTTGCAGTGAGCTGAGATTGCACCACTGCACTCCAGCCTAGGCAACAGAGAGAGACTCTGTCTCCAAAAAGAAAGAAAGAAAATAAAGTAGAGATAATACTACCTTGAAAACTTTTCCAAATATAGGGGCTTTCTTTTAGGCTGTTCTTGTGTTGCTGTAAAGAATACCTGAAGTTGCATAAGTTATAAAGAAAAGGGGTTTAATTGGCACTGGCATCTGCTTGGTTTCTAGGGAGGCCTCGGGAAGCTTTTACTACGGTAGAAGGTGAAGGATCTTGTGAGAACTCGCTCAGTATTGCAAGGATAGCACTGAGAGGATGGGGCTGAACCATTCCTGAAATATCTACCCCCAGATCTAATCACCTCCCAACTAGGCCCCACTTCCAACACTGGAAATTACAACTCAACATGAGATTTAGAGGATACAGCATCCAAACTGTATTAGGCGTATTCTGAGATCAGCAGCTTTTTTGTTTTTCTTTGCGACGGAGACTCGCTCTGTCGCCCAGGTTGGAGGGCGGTGGTGCAATTTCAGCTCACCACGAGCTCTGCCTCCTGGGTTCAAGTGATTCTCCTGCCTCAGCCTCCCACGTAGCTGGGATTACAGGTGTGCACCACCATGCCCAACTAATTTGTGTATATCTAGTAGAGACAGGGTTTCACTGGTCTCGAACTCCTGACCTCGTCATCTGCCCGCTTCTGCCTCCGGAAGTGCTGGGATTAAGGCATAAGCCACCATGCCTAGCTGAGATCAGCAGCTATTAAAAGACATATTTAAACTCATGTAAATTAAATGTGCTATTTATACTATTTATAATTACTCTTTCAGATATTTAGGTACTGTGCTGAGAACATATATATAATAAGATTATTTTTTGCTTGTGGAACTGAGTTAGGCAATGAAAAACTCAGTGGCTTTCTGTATGAGTAAATTATTTTAAATGCCTGATTCTGATACTGAAATAAACAGTATTAAGAATTTTTAAAGCCATTTAACTAACAAAAACAAGTGGAGAAATTATAGTGACTAATGAGATTTTTTTTTTCTGTGAGGTTTCAAAGGACTTAATGAAATCAGGTAACTTGTTTCTAGGAGTCTGCAAAGGCTGGTGCTGCCTAGACACAGAATAAAGAAGCTAAAATAGAGAGGCAGTTTATTAGGGACTTGGTTTTGCCCAGAATTCAGATTTCTTTATTTTACTTACTAGTTTCTATCTACTTGATCACAGTGCTTCTCAGTCGTTACTGTGGGGGGGAATAATCAGTAATAGCCATTTGGATTAAAGCTTGAGATATAAAAACATCGGCTGCACATTCCTGTATCTGTTTTTCATTCACTGAGATGTCTTTGTAATCCTTTTGTCAACAACCTAGAAGACCTAGAAGACCACACTTGCAGATTCTTGTCACGCTGTGAGTAAAATTCCACCAGGGGAGCTGCCCAATATTTTATAACAATCCTATATATTTTTATGGAAAATGTTCCCAAGTTTGTTGTTTGTTTGGCTTATTTTTTTATCAGACATATTTGCCTTGTCTTTAGAGAATATAAATATTTCCGGTAAAAAGGTTTAATGTGGAAATGAAGAACAAAATTATATATGACTCCTAAGGGTATTTCTATTTGCTGTTTCAAACATTGCCTTGGAATTATGTACTATTCCCAGTTTAACCATGTGCCTATAACAAGACATTGTTTAAATGCAATTTAGGCCTGTGGTTTCAACTGCCAGATGAAGATTGTGATTCAAAATGCCATTTTTTTTCCAAGGGATTGTGGGTTAAATTTTAGTAAATCATTACAAGCCCAATTTCACCAACAATAATTAAGCGTAATTACTCTGACTTAACCACCTTCAAAAGATCCATATTTTCATATTTAATTAAATTAAAATAGAATTTAAATGCCAGAGTAAATACAGGTTTATTTCTCTTGTTAGAGACTGTGGCCCTAAAATCTGACTCACATCAAGTGATACAAAGGAGATCTTTAAAACTCAAAATTTTTCAGTTTTCTTCATTGCTCTACCAACTTTATCAGAAAATACATTTATCCATGTGAAATCCTGATTACCTCTCACTGTTGCATAAAGAAGAGGATATATTCTGCAAATTATATATTTAAAACTCCTTTAGTCAGAATTTAGTCAATTTACTTGTTCATGTGGAATGCTGAACAGGTGTTCTCATGTTCTCACTGGTGTGTCTTCTAGGATGCAGTAACCCAAGTCCCCTTTTCCATAAGTCACACAATTTGGAATGTGTGTGGCCCTCTGGCTGCATGTAACCAGGGCTTCATCTCCTAACTCATCCAACTCATTATCGGAAGAACTTCTAAAATGAGTACAAATCTGTTCTCTTAAATTCTCCAACAACTTGAACTTTGAATCGATTTTCCCATCAGTAGGAAATAAAAACTCAGCGTGAATACTTTATTTAGAGCTCTCGACCAGTAATGAGAAGGCACAGCCCTAATTCCAATGCTGACTTTGAATTACCAGGGGCATTAGGCAAATCCTATTTCTTTGTCACATCTGTTTGTCTTCTCTGTAATAATGGAATGTCATTTGTTCCTGTGAATGGTCAACTGAAGCATCACAAGATCTATACATTTGGAAATATTTCATTTTTTATAAAGGGTTATGTCCTGCAAGGTGGCTATTCTGATGGGCTAGAAAAGGTAGCCTCCCACCAAGACCATTAGCAGGCACTTTGAGGGAGGGGAGGGTGGAACAGGAATTTATACGGAACAGGTTGCTTAAACATACATATTCAAAGGGATACAGGAGGAACTGTGAATCCTATTCAGAACCCTAAGCTCATCGGTCAAATATATCAACTGAAGAATCACAAGATCTATAAATTGTGAGAGGAAATTTTATTTTTTATAAAGAGTGTTGAGATGGACACCCTGCAGGCTATAACCCTTTATAATGAATAAAGTCTCCTCCCCTCATTTGTAGACCTCATGACTCTTCAATTGACAGTATGTTATATTGCAAAAAAAGGTAATACTGGAAGTTATCAGAACTTTTGAAATTTGAAATTTAGTTATATGATTTTTTTTTTATGATGGTGTTTTTAGTAAAATTCATACTCCTTTCACTGACTTATGGATCCTTTGCAATCTGGCCTTGTGTGATCCTGAGGCTTGATCTACTGCTTCCTCCTGAGCATTACTTTGTACTCATGCTGGCCTTTTCTCTGCAGCTTGGATATGCAAAGACCATTCTTATGTTAAGATTTTTGCACTGACTTTATTTATTTATTTATTTTGAGACAGAGTGTTGCTCTGTTGCCCAGGCTGGACTGCAACGGCGTGATCTACGCTCACCAACTTCCACCTCCTGGGTTCAGGGGGTTTTCCTGCCTCAGCCTCCAGAGTAGCTGGCATTACAGGCGTGTGCCATCACACCTGGCTAATTTTTGTATTTTTAGTAGATATGGGCTTTCACCATGTTGTTCAGGCTGGTCTGGAACTCCTGACCTCATGGCCCTCCCGCCTTGGCTTCCCAAAGTGTTGGGAATACAGGTGTGAGCCAACACACCTGGCTGCACTGACTCTTAATTAAGCAACTGTTTCATTCCTGACAAAGCTAAATATTTTGATATAAGAAATGTTATGAGGAATAATGTGAGTGTGAGTCTTTCATGAAAGATATAGAACACCAATTAGGTTTATGAATGAAAATTATTTCCATTAGATGAACTATAAAATTTGAAGTGCAGCAGTGGAAGGTGTGTGGGCATACAAATCATTTGAGACAGACTATAGAGAGCCTGTCATACTAGACTAAAAATTTAGGTTTCTGTTTTATAGGAAATGTAGAAGTTTGCATTATATGCTAAATTCTATGTAAAAGAGTTTTTAATAAATAATTTCAGGTGTGTATCTATTTTATTAGCAAACAGCAGGAGGCTGTTAAGATTTAAGATGGGGCTGGGCGCAGTGGCTCATGACTATACTCTCAGCACTTTTGGAGACAGAGGTGGGTGGGTCACCTGAAGTCAGGAGTTTGAGACCAGCCTGGCCAACATGGCAAAACCCTGTCTTTACTAAAAATACAAAAATTTAGCTGGGTGGTGGTGCTTATCTGTAATCTCAGCTACTGAGAAGGCTGAGGCAGAAGAATTGCTTGAACTTGAGAGGTGGAGATTGCAGTGAGCCAAGATTGTGCCATTGCACTCCAGCCTGGGCAATAAGAGAAAAAAAAAATTAAGATGGATATGAATTCATTTTCAGAATAATTAGTTTTCAGCAGTTAACCTGGAAAATTTAACATAGATATATTACAAAAATCTAAAGTTAATTGCTTTATCATCCTTCTGAGTAATATGAGTTATTTTAACTTCAGCCACTTTCTCTTAATTTATGTGCTATCTTCCCTTAACTTCATATTTGTCTTACTATTTACCCCAAAATATATGATTATTATTGCTTTGTAAAGACAATCACCATGTTTTTGGCTCATTATTCTTCCAGAGAGTCTAGTTTGTTGGTTAAAGACATGGCTGCTAGAGTTAGACTGTCTAGATATTAATACACAGTTTACTCAATAGTTGTGCAAATTTAGAAATGTTACTTAAACTGTCTGTGCCCCTGCTTCCTTATCTGTAAAACAGAAATAATATATTTACTCTTAAGGTTCTTTTTGTAAAATGAATTCTTCTAGAAAAGCACTTAGAACAGTACCTGGCATATAATGACAATTATATGTGTTATCTGTTGTTACTTTTCCCTTTATGAATTTTATAGCTTACTTCTGGAACTACCAGTTTTCCTTTTCTCTGATAAATATTATTTATTATTTTTCTCTGTATGGATTTATTTTTAGAAAAATCAGTTTTTGATTTAATAGAAAGGTTCTTTCTCTCCCGTCCTTTAAATACATTTTCACTGAGTCTAGAATAGTACATTGTTAAACACTTTAGACAAATTAAATTTCAGAGTTTATTTAGGCAAGTAATGACTGATAAATCAGGCAGCACTTAAAATTGAAAGAGGTTCAGGGAGCTCTTCTCTATGAGTCTAAACAATGAGCATTTGTAGGCTGAACACAAAAGTAAAGTTAAAAATTATCTGATTCGCTACAGCTAGTTGTTTGCCTTATTTGGATATGATCTGATTGGAGGTCCTTAATTGTATAACCAATCACTGGTTGACTGTGATTGGCTGAGACTAATTTTTCTTAAGTTGTTTGTAGAAGAGGTTTCCAAGTTAAGTTTCAGTTTGCTTATCTAAGTGCTTGAGTTACAGAGACAACCTCAGGCTAATGGGTTTCTTATTTGCTCTAGCAATAAAGTGCATTATTCTCATTTTTTAATCTCACAGTATATTATTGTAATTTTTAAAATCTCCTTCTTGCTATCAAAAAGTCAAATGCGAGTCTGATCTTCCTACTTTTGTAGTTACTTTCTTTTTCTCTCTGGGTGCTTTTTGCTTTTGGTATTTTGCATTTTCAGTATAATATGCCCAGGTATTTATTCTTTTGGGGTTTTTCTGGTCTTTAAGAATCTTAAAATCAGTAAATTTTGTCAATTCTGGAAAACCTTAGCAATTATCTATCTTTTCTCATATTGCCTCATCCCATTCTGTTTCTCATTCCAAGAATCTGATTAAGCATAGTAAGACATTCTCATTCTCATTGTGTTTCTTTATTTTATAGTTTCCATCTATTGCCTTTCTGGGCTACTTTTTAGATAATCTTTTCATTGCTATTTTCTCTTTCTCATGGTGTCAGTTCCTTTGTTCTTTTTTTTTTTTTTTTTTTATAACACATGTAATCTGTCTGAAAGTCAAGTATCTGAAGTCTTTGCAGGTATGCTTCTGACATTTATTATTTCTATTGACTCTGACTTATACTGATTTGTTTTCCTGTATGTTTCATGAATATTGACTGAATTTTTGACTATTGAGATTTTCTTTTTTCTTCCCATCTATTCGCTTAATAGTAAAGTTTTCTTTGGTTCCCAGCTTGCCACTCTCATCTAGCTTTGACATAATACGTTTGTTTACTTTCAGATAGTTCATTGAGGCACTCAAGAATATTTTCTGTATTACTTTAAGAAGGACCTACTCCTTAGTCATTATATTCAGTTCCCAAATTACCAGAAAAGGAAATCTGCTGCCACTCAGCTGTGAAACGGTACTCCGCATCCCAACACAACACACGGCCTGTCAGAATTTATGTGGAGTCGTCAGTCATAGCTATGTCTTTACCTCGTTCTAATATCAGTCACTAGGTGGTAGGAATCATAAACTATTTTTGGCATCAGATTTTCTAGAGTAGTTGTCTTTTTTCTTTCTGCTTCCAGTCTCCATTAATTGTACTTTTGAGTAGTAAATAATTTTCAACCATATTTTTTCTACTTGTATATTTTAAATAAAATTATAAAGTTGACTTGAAGTCTCAGAAAACCAGTGTGGCTCCTTTTTAAAATCTTGCTGGACCGTATCCTATGCAGGTTTTGTTGAGACTTAAAAAATGTTTATATTGAAAAGAGTAATAAAAACTGATATTCACTATGCCTCACTGTGTTTAACACACTATAGAAAATCACATTAAAGAATGCCTCCAAAATACACGAACACTGTGAGCTCAGTCTTCCAGCTACATCTCATAGCACTTTGTCCGGGACACAAAACTCATTTACTTTTCTAAAATAAACAATATCATAACTCAATGTAGTTAAATTTGGAAGTGAAAATATTTTTTTGCTGCTTGGTCCTCGATGGATGTATGACAGAAAACAGTAAGAAGACAGACACATTCTTTTTTATTCCTGCTATAACTTTGGCCACATTTTATTACCTATTTTTTTTTTTCCCAGGTGCACTGGGCTAGGTAACTTCAAGGGTATCTTGAAAGCAACTTACCTCAAAAACATATTTTATGTTCCTTTTCTATGAGTCCTATTCCAACCTTATTCCGACCCTCAAGGGTACTTCCAAGCAGAATGTCACAAGCTTCAGTCTTACTAAAGAGTCATGGTTGAGATGGCGAATAAGGTCCGCAGAAAAAGAAATATTTCTTCATTTTATTCCTTTCACCAAAATTTACATACAAGGCCTTCCTATTGTGACCTTGTCACATGAAAATGGAAGTAGAAACACTTTTACTCAATCTCTACTATTCTAATTTGCCAGAATAACTAATGACAGATACATGAGAGTACCAAGAGTAAAAACATTTGGCAAGAAGTTTGTTTAAGGGCAAAACCCTCAACTTTATAAGATAGTGACTTGAAAATGCTATAATGTGTATATGAGATAACTGCATAAAAATAATGAAAGCCTACAGAATCCTGCCATCAGATCACTTCATATGTTTTTAGGCCACTTTAAATAAATTTAAAGTTGTGTATGATGCAACACAGGCACTATTTATATACTGAAGTGTCCTGTGATACTGCAGTAAATCACTTTTCTACCAGAATCTTTCTAATCATAAAAATATGTCACCACTATATAATAATTGGCATATATTCTATATATTAAGAATTTAGAATCAAATATTAGATGACAAACATTTAAGGCATATGTGAATGAAATTTTTTTTTGTTTTATTGTACTTTAGGTTCTCTGGTACATGTGCAGATCATGCAGGATTGTTGTGTAGGTACATACATGGTAAGGTAGTTTACCACCTTCATGCCCCCATCACCTATATCTGGTATTTCTCCCCATGTTATCCCTCCCCACTCTCCCAAATCCCTGCTGCCCTCCCCAACACCCCCACCAGCTAACTGCTGTGTGTGATGCTTCTCTCCCTGTGTCCACGTGTTCTCATTGTTCAACATCCCCCTGTGAGCGAGAACATGCGGTGTTTGGTTTTCTGTTCTTGTGTCACTTTGCTGAGAATGATGGTTTCCAGATTCATCCATGTCCCTATGAAGGACAAAAAAAAAAAAAAAAAAAAACTCATCGTTTTTTTTATGGCTGCATAGTATTCCATGGTGTATATGTGCCACATTTTCTTTATCCAGTCTGTCGTTGATGGACATTTGGGTTGGTTCCAAGTCTCTGCTATTGTAAACAATACTGCAGTGAACATATGTGTGCATGTGTCTTTATAATAGAACAGTTTATAATACTTTGGGTATATACCAAGTAATGGGATTGCTGGGTCGAATGGTATTTCTATTTCTTTCTTTCTTTTTTCAATATATATATATATCTATATTTTATTGTATTTGGGCTCTGGGGTACATGTGCACATCCTACATCCTGCAGGATTGTTGTATAGGTACATACATGCCATGGTGGTTTGCTGTTATCCTTCCCCATCCTCCCCACCCCCAACGACTGTCTCCCCTACTGTCCTCCATCCCCCCAACTAGCCCTGTGAGTGTTGTTCCCTTCCCTGTGCCCAAGTGTTCTCATTGTTCATCACTCACCTGTGAGTGAAAACAGGCAGTGTTTGGTTTTCTGTTCTTGTGTCAGTTTGCAACGAATGATGGTTTCTACGTTCATCCACATCTCTACAAAGGACACGAACTGATTTTTCTTTATGGCTGCATAGTATTCTGTGGTGTATATGTGCCACATTTTTTTTGTCCAGTCTATTATCAATGAGCATTTGGGTCAGTTCCAGGTCTTTGCTATCGTAAACAGCGCCACAATGAACATACGTGTGCATCTGTCTTTATGATAGAACTGTTTATAATCCTTTGGGTATATACTCAGTAATGGGATTGCTGGGTCAAATGGAATTTCTATTTCTAGATCCTTGACGAATCACCACACTGTCTTCCACAATGGTTGAACTAATTTACACTCCCACCAACAGTGTAAAAGTGTTCCTTTTTTTCCACATCCTCTCCAGCATCTGTTGTCTCCAGATTTTTTAATGATTGCTATTCTAAGTTGTGTGAGATGGTATCTCAGTGTGGTTTTGATTTGCATTTCTCTTATGACCAGTGATGATGACCATTTTTTCATGTTAGTTGGCCACATATTTGTCTTCTTTTAAGAAGTATCTGTTCATATCCTTTGCCCACTTTTGAATGTTTTTTTTTTTTCTTGTAAATATGCTTTAGTTCTTTGTAGATTCTGGATATTAGCCCTTTGTCTGATGGGTAGATTGAGAAAATTTTTTCCCATTCTGTTAGTTGCTGGTTTACTCTAATGATTGTTCCTTTTGCTGTGCAGAAGCTCTTAAGATTAATTAGGTCCCATGTGTCTATTTTGGCTTTTGTTGCCATTGCTTTTGGTGTTTTAGTCATGAAGTCCTTGCTTGTGCCTATGTCCTGAATGGTTTTGCCTAGGTTTTCTTCTAGGGTTTTTATGGTGGTAGTTCTTATGTTTAAATCTTTAATCCATCTGGAGTTAATTTTTGTATAAGGTGTCAGGAAGGGATCCAGTTTCAGCTTCTTGCCTATAGCGAGCCAGTTTTCCCAACACCATTTACGGAACAGGGAATCCTTTCCTGGTTGCTTGTTTTTGTCAGGTTTGTCAAAGATCAGGTGATTGTAGATGTGTGGCATTGTTTCTGAGGTCTCTGTTCTGTTCCATTGGTCTATGTCTCTGTTTTGGTACCAGTAACATCCTGTTTTGATTACTGTGGCCTTGTAGTATACTTTGAAGTCAGACAGTGTGATGCCTCCAACTTTGATCTTTTTGCTTAGGATTGTTTTGGCTATGTGGGCTCTCTTTTGGTTCCATATGAAGCTTGAAGTGGTTTTTTCAAGTTCTGTGAAAAAGGTCATTGGTAGCTTGATGGGGATAGTGTTGAATCTATAAATTACTTTGGTTAGTATGGCCATTTTCACAATGTTGATTCTTCCAAACCATGTGCATGGAATGTTTTTCCACCTGTTTGTGTCCTCTCTTATTTCCTTGAGCAGTGGTTTGTAGTTCTCCTTGAAGAGATCTTTTACCTCCTTTGTTGATTGTATTCCTAGGTATTTTATTCTCTTTGTAGCAATTGTGAATGGGAGTTTGCTCTTGATTTGGCTGTCTGTCTGTTATTGGTATATAGGAATGCTTGTGATTTTTGCACATTGATTTTGTATCCTGATACTTTGCTGAAGTTGCAAAGTATCAGGAGATTTAGGGCTGAGACGATGAGGTCTTCTAAGTCTATAATCATGTCTGCAAATAGACAGTTTGACTTCCTCTTTTCCTAATTGAATATACTTTATTTCTTTTTCTTGCCTGATTGCCTGGCTAGAACTTCCAATACTATATTGAATAGGAGTGGTGAGAGAGGGCATCCTTGTCTTGTGACAGATTTCAAAGGGAATGCTTCCAGTTTTTGCCCATTGAGTATAACATTGGCTGTGGGTTTGTTGTAAATAGCTTTTATTATTTTGTGATATATTCCATCAATACCTAGTTTATTGAGAGTTTTTAGCATAAAGGGCTGTTGAATTTTGTCAAAGGGCTTCACTGCATCTATGGAGATAATCATGTGGTTTTTGTCTTTGGTTCTGTTTATGTGATGGATTATGTTTATAGACTTTCATATGTTGAACCAGCCTTGTATTCCTCCGATGAAGCCTACTTGATAGTGATGGATTAGCTTTTTGATGTGCTGTTGCATTTGGTTTGCCAGTATTTTATTGAAGATTTTTGCATCAATGTTCATCATGGATATTGGCCTGAAGTTTTCTTTTTTAGTTGCATCTCTTCCAGGTTTTGGTATCGGGATGATGTTGGTCTCATAAAATGAGTTGGGAGGATTCCCTCTTTTTGTAGTATTTAGAATAGTTTCAGAAGGTATGGTATCAGCTCCTCTTTGTACGTCTGGTAGAATTCAGCTGTAAACCCTTCTGGACATGGACTTTTTTGATTGGTAGATTATTAATTGCTGCCTGGACTTTAGCCCTTGTTATTGGTCTATTCAGGATTTCAGCTTCCTCTTGGTTTAGCCTTGAGAGAATGCAAGTGTCCAGGTATCTGTCCATTTCTTCCAGATTTACTGGTTTCTGTGCATAGAGTTGTTTGTAGTAATCTCTGATGGTAGTTTGTATTTCTGTGGAATCGACAGTGATTTCCCCTTTATCATTTTTTATTGCATCTGTTTGATTCTTCTTCTTCTTTTTTTTAATTGCTCTGGCTAGTGGTCTATCTATTTTGTTGATCTTTTCAAAACACCAGCTTCTGGATTTGTTGATTTTTTGAAGGATTTTTTGTGTCTCTATCTCCTTCAGGTCTGCTCTAATCTTAGTTATTTCTTGCTTTCTTCTAACTTTTGAGTTCCTTTGATCTTGCCCCTCTAACTCTTTCAATTTTGATGATGGCGTGTCGATTTTAGATCTTTCCTTTCTCCTCATGTGGACATTTATTGCTATGAATTTCCCTCTAGACACTGCTTTAAATGTGTCCCAGAGATTCTAGTACGTTGTGTCTTCGTTCTTGTTGATTTCGAAGAACATCTTTATTTCTGCCTTCATTTCATTGTTTATCCATTCGACGTTCTTCAGTTTCCATGAAGTTGTGCAGTTTTTGAGTGAGTTTCTTAATCCTGACTTCTAATTTGATTGTGCTGTGGTCTGTGAGGCTGTTTTTTTTTTTAGGATTTTCATTCTTTTGAATTTGCTGAGGAGTGATTTAATTCCAATTATGTGGTCAATTTTAGAGTAAGTGTGATGTGGTGCTGAGAAGAATGTATATTCTGTGGATTTGGGTTGAGAGTTCTGTAAATCTCTATAGTGTGCTTGGTCCAAATCTGCATTCAAGTCCTGGATTTCCTTATTGATTTTCTGTCTCGTCGATCTGTCTAACGTTGATAGTGGAGTGTTAAAGTTTCCCACTATTACTGTGTGGGAGTCTAAGTCTCTTTGTAGGTCATTAAGGAATTGTTTTATGTATCAGGGTTCTCCTGTATTGGGTGCGTATATATTTAGGATCGTTAGCTCTTCTTGTTGCATTGATCCTTTTACCATTATGTAATGCCCTTCTCTGTCTCTTTTGATTTTTGTTGGTTTAAAGTCCATTTTATCAGAGACTAGGATTGCCACCCCAGCTTTTTTGCTCTCCATTTGCTTGGTAAGTCTTCTTCCATCCCTTTATTTTGAGTCTGTGTGTGTCTGTGCATATGAGATGGGTCTCCTGAATACTGCACACCGATGGCTCTTGTCTTTTTATCCAGTTTGCCATTCTGTGTCTTTTGCTTGGGGCATTTAGTCCCTTTACATTTGATGTTAATACTGTTATGTGTGAATTTGATCCTGCCATTTTGTTACTGGTTGGTTGTTTTTCCTTTTGGTTGTTGTAATTTCTTCATTGCGTCATTGGTCTTTACCATTTGGTTCTTTTTTGAAGTGCCTGGAACTAGTTTTTCCTGTCTGTGTTCAGTGCTTCCTTCAGGAGCTCTTGCAGGGTAGGTCTGGTAGTGACAAAATCTCTCAGCAATTGCTTGCCCATAAAGGATTTTATTTCTCCTTCACTTATGAAGCTTAGTTTGGCTGGATATGAAATTCTGGGTTGAAATATCTTTTCTTTAAGGATGTTGAATATTGGCCCCCACTCTTTTCTAGCTTGTAGGGTTACTGTGAGAGATCTGCTGTGAGTCTGTTGTGCTTCCCTTTGTTGGTGACCTGGCCTTTCTCTCTGGCTGCCCTTAGTATTTTTTCCTTTGTTTCAACTCTGGTGAACCTGACGATTATGTGCCTTGGGGTTGCTCTTCTAGAGGAGTATCATTGTGGTGTTCTCTGTATTTCCTGTATTTGAATGTTGGCCTGCCTTGCTAGGCTGAGGAAGTTCTCCTGGATAATATTCTGAAGAGTGTTTTCCAGCTTGGATTCATTCTCCCCATCTTCTCTGGTACACCGAACAAGCCGTAGATTAGGTCTTTTTATGTAAGTCCATATTTCTTGGTGGCTTTGTTCCTTTCTTTTCACTGTTTTTTCTCTTTTCTTGCTTTCTCCTTTTATTTCATTGAGTTGATCTTCAGTCTCTGATATCCTTTCTTTTGCGTGATCTATTCAGCTATTGAAACTTGTGTATGCTTCATGAAGTTCTTGTGTTGTGTTTTTCAGCTCCATCAAGTCATTTATATTCTTTTCTAAGCTGGTTATTCTAGTTAGCATTTTGCTTACCTTTTTTCCAGGGTTTTTATTTTCTTTGCATTGGATTAGAACATGTTCCTTTAACTCAGAGAAGTTTGTTATTATCCGCCTTCTGAATCCTGCTTCTGTCAGTTCATCAAATTCGTTCTCCATCCTGCATTGGTCCCTTGCTGGTGAGGAGTTGTGATCTCGTGATGGGGGAGAGGTGTTCTGGTTTTTGATGTTTTCATGCTTCTTGCACTAGTTTCTTCCCTTCTTGTTGAATTTATGTAGGTTTGATCTCCGGTAGCTGCTTGGGGCGGCGGCCTTTCCTTTGTCTGCCTGCAGAGGCGCTGCTGGGCTGCCACAAATTCAGTGGCGCTGCTGTGTATTTTTCCTGCATCTTATATTTGCTTAGGAAAATTAGGCCGCCTTCTGCAATGGTGGCTGCCCTTTCCCCTAGTCAAGCTTGTTCATTCCTGATCACTCTCTAACTGGTGTTCTGGGTGTGAAACTCTGAAGTGAAAATTTTTTAGCCTGCTAGGCTTTGTAGTGGGAGACCCGTCGTGCTGTATGGCCTGTTTCCCTGCATTCAGTTCCCCTTCTTTCGGGGGGACAGGTAGCTCTGTCCCGCTGGCTTTTTGGCTTTCTCGGCATCAGCCAGTGCTTCCACCTAGATCTGTGCTGACAGCTCTGGCTCTGGCCAAAGCTGCTGTTCTGCCCTGTTCAGGCAGCTTGCTGAGGCTTTTCAGCCCTGCGAAGATCTCCTGTTCTGTGGGTTGTAGAGGGCTTGAGTGGAACGCTGCACCCAAACCAAAGTCCTAGAAGGAGAGATTCCCCGGTCCTCCAGTTTGTTGCTTGCACCACCTGGGTGGGGCAGTGCCCTACCTTGCCTCAACTTGCCCTATTAAGTTTATGCCCACTGTCCAACCAGACCCACAAAGTGAACCTGGTACCTCATTTGGAATTGTGGAGACCACTCTGCTTCTGTGTCTCTCTCACTGGGAGCTGCATTCCAGAGCTGTCTCTTATTCGGCCATCTTGGGGCCTCTTGCCCATGAAATGTTTTTTAAGGATCTTTTATTAACTCAGTACCAGTCCCAATTGTGTCAGAATCAAGGTAGTCTAATCTCTCTCAGGTATTGCTGTGGAATCTTGTAAGAAATGATGTAGCTGAAGGGTTCACATTGCTTACTAACTGTGTGACCTGGAGCAAATTAGCTTCATCAATAAGTGATGTCCTAGAGGAGGTGTAGGTAAAGTGGTTAACACACTGCCTGTAATTTATTTAACAAATGATAGTTGTTATTAGTATAGTCAAGGATCCCTTAATGACTGAGCCACATTCTGAGAAATGTCTTCTTAGGAGATATAATCATTGTGTGGATATTGTAGATTTTACTTATACAAACCTAGACGGTATAGCTTATTACAGATGTAGGCTGTAATGTAGTCTATTGTTTCTACATTACAGACCTGTACAGCATTGTACTGTACTGTATTGAATAATGTAGGCAGTTGTAACACAATAAGTATTTGTGTATTTAAACATAGAAAAAGTACAGGAAAAATAAAATTACAATCTTATGGAAACATCATCATATATGCAGTTCGTGATTGCCTGAAATGTTATTATACAGCACATGAATGTAGTGTGAAAATCTAAGAAACATTTGAGATTTTCTTTTTTCTATTTTTTTTTTTTTTTTGAGACAGAGTCTGACTGCATCACACAGGCTGGAATGCAGTGGCACAATCTCAGCTCACAGCAACCTCTGCCTCCTGGGTTCAAGTGATTCTCATGTCTCAGCCTCCTGAGTAGCTGATATTATAGGCAAGTGCCACCACGCCCAGCCCATTTTTGTATTTTTGGTAGAGACAAGGTTTCACCATGTTGGCCAGGCTGGTCTCAAACTCCTGACCTCAAGTGATCTGCCTGCTTTGGCCTCCCAAAGTGCAGAGATTACAAGCACGATCCATGCATCTGGCTAGCTTTTTATTATTTTATTTTATTTTATATTATCTTATGCCAAATAATTTATTTCCTAAAGACTTCAGTTTATTCAATAATTATTGCCTAAAAATATTAATTGAATACTTTCTATGGTGGTCAGTGTTCTAGATGCTGGTTCTATAAAGATAAACAAGACAAAAACCCTTGCTTTCATGGATATGACATTCTAGTAGGAGAAAAAGATAATTAAGATGTAAATAGACTAGTATAACCTCAGGCACTGATAATTGCTAAGACTAAAAATAAGCAGGGCAAATGTAAGAAAAATCAGTGACAGGACTGACAGAAGGGGCTTGCTATTTTAAGGAGAGTAACCAAGAGAGGCTTCTAGAAAGAACAGTCTGCAGTGATTTAAAACTCCAAGTTATGGAAAGAACTGAAGTTGGAGAGGTCCAGGCAGAAGACACAATAAATGCTTGGCGTACTTGAGGAGCAGCAAGAAAGTCAGTGTTGTGGGAATGGAGTGAGTCTAAAAAGTTAGAAGATGAAGTCAAAAGTTAGGCAGGGACTGGATTGCATATGGCCTTGGGCCAAACTGTGTAGAACTGGAGAAACCAGTAGTCTGTAATCGATATTTCTCTCTCTTGCTCATTCTATCCTTTGTCTTTCTCTCAATTTGCAGATATATGCACCCATAACAACTTGCATTTTTAAAAGACTAACTTGTAACCAAGTAGAAAGATACTATTATTACTTGACTTATTTCACAGACATATATTCAGTCTGATTAAAGTGTAATGCTTTAAAGTACTTATACATGCAGTCAAACTCACAATGCATTTATTTTTCATAATTTATGACTGAAACCTACGATTGTGATCTACTTATGGTACTTCACTTGCAAATATTTTCAATAATTCAGAGGAAAATGCCAAGAAATGTGATGTCATTTCATACATTGTTCTTTGAATGCCATAGTTGATAATAAGTACATATTCTAATTATTAAAATATTATTGTTAAATGTGAGATTTAAAAAAATCAATTAGTGGTTTCCAAATTCCTGTTTGTGGCTTTTTATTCTCACAGTGAACAGCAGTTTAATGTATAACTGGTACATTAAACTAGCAGGCAAAAAGGCATTTCCAAATACACATCCTTCTCTGCTTTAGTAACTTTATTCATTGATTGAAGTTAACCTTGCATCTAGTAGGAATCTAATACGTGTGTAATTATTTATACTGTTATATTACTTTAGTGCAGGGATTTTATTAAACTCATTGAATAACTATGTTTTCAAAAGAAGCATATAAAAAAGTTTACACATTTCAGAATTTTAGAGATTGTTTCATTTACTGTTTATTTTACTCAGTAGAGTTATTTTAGTTAGCTTAATCTCCTTCATTATTTAGCTTAATGTCCTTTGTTACTTTAAAATGTATGATTTTATATATTTTAAAATATTATTTAAATATTATTTAAAATATATATTTTAAAATATATAATTTTAAAGGAACAAAGGGAGCAAATTTCTGATATCTCATGATAAAAAATGGATAGGTAAGTGAGGTGGTGTATATCTTAATTAGTTTTATTTAGTTATACCATATTTTATACTGGTATCAAAGCATTACATTGTACTATATAAATGTATACAACTCCAATTTGTCAATAGAAAAAGCACAAAATAATAATCACAATATTAGAAAGCAGCAGCAAGGGAGAGAAAGAGAGGAGAGTAAAAATAAAGAATGTAATTTCTGTATCTTAAAAAGAATGACTTTTTAAGAAATATTATGTTGTGTGTATTTAAGAAATATTATTTTGTTTATGCTCTAAGGACCAAGCACTGATTCTTGAAAATGAATACACACACACACACACACACACACACACACACACACTCTCTCTCTCTCTCTCTTCTTCACTTATAAGAGATTTTAATATAAAAGAAGTTATTTTGGTAATCAAATTCAGTGTACCATTTATATTTGAAAACAGGAAAAATGTGCATGGAGTTTATACATAAAGATTATTTCATAATGTCCTACATGTCATCTTATGAGAAGTGCTTTACATGCATTGCTGCTAAAATCACCCCTTCTATCCTCTGGTCACAGGTTGTCCCTTTACTCTATTAACTTCCTCAGAGTATGTGTCACTCTTTGACACTGACTTATTTATCCATGTATTCCTTTTCTGTCTTTCCACACTGTTCCACTCAAAAATGAGTTCTTTATCTAAGACCAATAACTTCTTGAAATTTTACTGATGATCCTTTGTTACTGTGCCCATTTTCTCTTGCTATCTTCATGAATCAGTTCTCCTTTTCATAGCTCTCAACCTGTGTATCTGTATGCATGTAAATGTGTGTGGTTTTTCCCTTTGACAGTCCCAGAAACAGGCTGTAAGGGTTGTAATAAAATTTGTATTTGTTTATGAAGAATATTTAGAACATCAGAGGACCTTAGGACATTGTAAACAGAGAGGGCAGTACCAGTTTGGGGAGTACAGGACTGAGCACAAGCTCATCAAAATGAGTTAGGCCAAAGCTGTATTACCTTCTGAGAATTCACAATTTCAAAAAAGGTCAATTTGATCATAAATTGAAAATTGACTAACTCAGCTGTCCAGTTCTCATGTGTTATAATCGTACTTCCGACAACTTTAATCTCTCCAATTATCATGTGTGAGACACTGATTTTCTTCTTTTCCTTTCTAGTAAAAAGCAGTGTATAAATAACCAAGATGTTTTAAATTGTCAAAATTAGCTATGAGGTTGCTATTTAGTGCTTCAAATTGTATATATTTCTGATATTTACTTAGAAAATAGAGAAAATGATGAAAATTTTATTTTGTTTTTATTTATTTTTTTTATTATTTTTTTTATTTTATTTTTTTACATATACTTTTTATTGCATTTTAGGTTTGGGGGTACAAGAACATGCAAGATTGTTACATAGGTACACACATGGCAGTGTGATTTGCTGCCTTCCTCCCCATCACCTGTATCTGTTATTTCTCCCCATGCTATCCCTCCCCAACTCCCCACCCCCTGCTGTCCCTCCCCTTTTTCCCCCCGACAGACCCCAGTGTGAGATG
>PVKV010027889.1:0-25796 GCA_004027835.1 Alouatta palliata | reverse complement strand
TTTAGTAGAGACGGGGTTTCACCTTGTTGACCAGGATGGTCTCGATCTCTTGACCTCGTGATCTGCCCACCTTGGCCTCCCAAAGTGCTGGGATTATAGGCGTGAGCCACCGCGCCTGGCCTTGCCTCTAGTTTTAAGTGGTGTGAGAGTGGTTATCATAACTTATTTGATTATGTATCTCTAGCATCCAGCAGAGTTTTTGGCAAGAGCAAAATTAAATATGCAAGAATGAAGAAAGGAGAATTTTTATATTTTCTCAAATATGTGATTTGGAAAGAAATTTTAAGAAACTCTATAGCGTTTTCGTCTCTTTGGTTTCATTTTTATACTGTCTACACACTCCTATAATGTATCATGTTATATGGAGAAACGTGTACAGTTGCTCTAAAAGACACACTTTTATAGCCCCTTATGAATTATGAATGCATCTTTTAGTATCACAGGAAAGATACTTTGCAAGTTTACTGTTGTTACTGTTGAAAAGTCATTGACTTTCAATTTCTACTTCCGTTTTATTTTTTGTAATGCTAAATATTTGTGTGGTAGTGTTATTTACTTATTTTTTCACTTCACTATTTCTACCAAGGTTTTAGACAAGGGCTAAAACATCCGTGGAGCTAAAATGGAAAAGACAGAAAATGCCAAGTGTTGTTGAGGATATGGGAACAACTGGGACCCTCATCCATGTTGATACGAGTGTAAGTTGCTATAAATATTTTGGAAATCTGTTTGTCAGTATCTCTAAAGCTGAATATATGCATGCCTTATGCCCTACTAAGGCACTCTTAGGTATATGACACTTGGAAATGAATATATTCATCAAAATATATATACATGAGTGTTTGTAGCAGCCTTATTTGTAATTATTCCAAATTGGAAATAAATCAAATGTCCCCAAAAGTAGAATGCATGATTCTTGTATCTAAATACGGTGAAATGCCTATATAGCAATGAAAATGAATGAAATGCAGCTATGTGCCACACCATGAATGAATCTGACATACACAACAATAACGTTGAATGAAATAATAAAGACCTGAAACAGCACTCATTGTGTGATTCCATTTATGTCAATTTCAAACACTGACAAGACTAGCATGTGGTACTGGAAGTCAGAAGAGTGGTTACCCTTAAGGACTGAGAGAGAATAGCGATAGCAAAAGGGGCATAACAAGGGCCTTTAGAGGTCTGCTGATGTTCTGATTCTGAGTGGTGGGTTTTTGGGTATATTTAATTTGGTAAAATGATTTCAAATTATAAACCTTCGATCTGTGCCCTTTTTTGTGTTTATTATACCTAATTAAAAACTTAAAATGATGTCAGAATAAAAAGTCAAAATCATGATTTAACAATTTTTGAACACCTTAAAGGGATATTTTTTTGTCATGAATGAAAATTTCAGTCCACCTTAATTTTATTAAATGTGTAGAATTTGGCTATGTTAATATAGCGAAGCTTTTCTGCACCTTTTTGGTATTGCCATCGTATTGACTGACAAATATGGATATGAAAAACCCCATGGATATTTAATAGTGACAATGTTTTCTTTCTCCCTCAAAGAATATTAAATATGATTGTACTATCAAATAATTTCTGATCTTTTTGACATACTGTTTCTTCAGAAGGTCTTCAAGTTGCTGCACAAATGATCGACTGTTCAGGTCATGGTAATAAAGTGGCTCGAATAGTGATGATGCTTTAATAAAAAAAAAATGTTGAGCATTGTGCCCATTGTAAGTTATTTTGTATTTTTTGGGGGAGGTGCACATTATTTGTAGTGTTTTATTTGGAAAAAACAATTATTCCTAGTTAAATAGAGCAAATACATGATATTTCCTGCTTTCAACTTAAATTCCTGTGTTTATATTTTATGAAAAGGTAGCAACTAAGAAAACAAAGCTGTAAGCAACTCGATACCTGTAGAGACAATTATAGCATTTGTACTCACTAATTACCAAAAAGAAGAAGGTAATAAATCTACTATTTCCTTGTTTGTTAGGGTTCAAGGGAAAAGAGCTTCACTAGCATGTTTGTCAAGCAGATGTGCAATGAGGCAGAAAACTACTAGGACAACTGAAATCTAGAAATCTCGAATATGAAGTCCTGGCACAAAATTAGATGGCTTCTATGTGAAGGTTTGAACAGCGACTTTTGACATAGAACATTACAACAGCAACAAGAAACGAGGGAAAATTATGAAAGTAATAATGTGAAAAACAATGATACAATCTTTGCAATTTAGATTCATCTTTGAGATGTGCCATATTGCGTAGTTTAATTTTGAAAGGTCATTTAAGCAGTTAATTGCCTCTGTTAAATTGGTTACTCAGCAAAGTTTCTTCAAATGCTTGGTGCGCTTTAGGTTTCAGAATTACAACACAAAATGTGTTTCTTCTTAGAACTGACCTATTAGATGGAAGCTACAAACATTTCCATACATGTTTTCTGTTTGGTGTTATGTAGACATGCTGTGTAGATAACACCAGACAGAATAAAAACCCAATAGATAACCAGATAAATAATGTCAAGTTGTATTAACTTTACATCAGTTTATAGAGAAAGAAAAACAAAAATTTCAGCTGTGGATTCAGACTTTTACACAAAGTATTATGTTAGATATACATAGTATTATAATAGCATTTCTTAAAAATTCTATCTTTATTTTTCGTTCAGTTGTTGGAACTTAGGTTGATTACTATGGCTGCAGCACCACAACCCTTGACTGGAAGGCACATGCTCAGATCTGCCGTTGGTTAGCAATAAAGCAATTTACATATTTGCCTCTATTAGGGACAATGACAATACCTCATGTACATTGTATATGTATGCCTGTATGCATAAAAATCCTGAGGATGGCAATATGGGAATTTCCAAAATTAGTTCCTAGGAGAATATGGGCTGAATGGAGCCCATTTTTCATTATGTGTGAGAATGAAGATTTGGTATAATGTAAAAATGAAATTAATGTTTTAGTGCACGATTTCATCATCTTTACTAATAAATTTTTACTGTAGACGCTAACAAGTGACAGATGTGGTTGACTCATCTCTTCTTCCTTCGACTCTCTAATGAGCAGTTAGAGCAAATAGCCTGAGGCAGAATAATCAAGAGGTCTGGCAAATCCACACTCCAGGTAATCGGTTTTTGAAAAATTGAGAGTTAATGGTACTTAGCTCTGTTGTTAGTCAAGAATTCCCTAAGCATCTTTCTCAGGAAGACTCTGAAAAAAGGGACACCCAATAAACAGTATAATTCTCAGTAGCGGTATCATCAACCCAGTCCATAATTTGGCAACAGTTTTTCAAATACTGTTTCAAATGAAGGCATGAAGAAGGCACGTGGTCATATGTGCCATGCTGTTTGCAATTTCACAATTTCATTGTGAAATTCTGATAATCCGAGCTAGCTTTCCTTCTCAGTTTCTGGGCCCACCATTATTCATGGGTTCTTTGGGTGGCAATACTCCTTAGAGTTTTCTTCCTTTCTTTATTTCTCTTTCCTTTCTTTCTTTCTTCTTCTTTTTTCCTTTCCCTCCTTTTCACTGTAAACATTCATTGAGTGCTTAATGTGTGTCATACCCTGTGCTGGGGGTAAGGAAAGAGGAAGATCAGTAAAGACAAATTTGTGATTCATAGAGACTACTGACTGAAGACAGTATAAATATATAGTTATAAGGCAGAATGGCTTGTTCAAAAAATAGAGAGATGCCATGGGTAATTGAAAGCATATAGGAAGTGCAGTTTAGGAGTAGGGCTAGAAGATTATTCCGGTCAAAAAAAAAAAAAAGATAGCAAGATCAAAAGAAGATGCCTTAGAAATAGTGTCTATGAGGGAAATAACAGCCCAGTATTTCGCTAGTGTAAGGTGCAAGGCAAGACTGTGGTGAAGAATGAGGTAGGAAAGCATGATAAGAGCCTTACAAGTCATGCTAATGAAACAAGGATTTTTAAGAACAGATTTTAGAAACCCACTGAAGGTTTTCAAGTAAGGTAGAAATATGATCACCTTTGCCTTGCATGGCGGCATTCTGGTAGGATTGTTGAGGTGGGAAGACCAACAAAAGAATGGAGGCTGGATCGTGGTTAAGAAGCTGAAACAGTAGTGCAGATTCTGACATATTCCGACACAGTGCCATAGTCCTAGGGAAAGAGGATGTGATGGTTTTGATGCATACTTTGGAGGATGAATTAAAAATATTTAGTGCTAGAGTAAGGCAGTCTAAAGATAATTCAAACTGAGGTGTGTACCTGCGAAGTTCAAGCTGTGTTTAGGATAAACCAGGGGAATAGTCTATCAGGCAATAGTTTGATGCGTCTGTATTTCATGGGAGATATACGTACAGAAAATATACATTTGGGAATAGGGAACATTTATATTTCATTGAAACTACGTTCCCAGGAACTGGAAGATTGTGATGATGAGATAGAGTCTAGGAATCCCTTTAACATCAATATTTAAAGGACAGATAGAGGTAGAGTTACACAAAGGAAGCAGAGGGTAGGCAAAAGAGGTCAGAAAAAGGATACGGGCACTATTTATTTATTTATAGGCAGAATCTTGCTCTGTTGCCCAGGCTGGAGTACAGGTGTGCAATCTCGGCTCGCTGCAACCTTTGATTCCTGAGCTCAAGTGATGCTCTTGCTTCAACCTCTCAAGTAGCTGGGATTACAGCTATGCAACATCATGCCCAACTAATTTTTTTTTTTTTGTATTTTTAGTAGAGACAGGGGTTTCATCATGTTGACCAGGCTGGTCTTGAACTCCTGACCTCAAGTGATCCACCTACTTGGGCCTCCCAAAGTGCTGAGATTACAGGCATGAGCCACCGCACCCAGCATCCTTTTTTAAAAACAAGAGAATTGGGCATCAAGGAAGGGAGTGGAGAGTTTCAAAGATAGTGCTCAGTGCGTTCAAGTACTTAGAAAGTTCTCGGCCATTTTGCAAGGCTTAACTGGTTTAAGCAATTTGCCTTCCATTTAGTTAAAACAATACCAAGAAGTTCTGGAAGAATACGTATAAAAAAAAAAAGAAAGAAAGAAAGAAAGAAAGCCAGGCCATAGCAAACCCAAAAGTACATTTTATTTTCAAATAAAGTATTGGCCTCAAACTGCAATGTAGAACTGTAATTGAGGTGTTTGGTTGACACATGGAAAGGCTTTAAAGATGCTTTTACTTAGAGTAAGTACGTTACTTGGAACATCCAATTTAATTGTTCTGTGTTTTATTCAGATGATGCAGAAATGTATTTCCAAGGAAAATCAAACCAAGTAAAGGAGGAAAAACTTTGAGTTCTAGGACTTCATCAGGCTCATTCCAACTCCTCCAGATGACAGCATTTTTTTTTAAGTCGGAAGCAATTATAAGTAATATTAAAATTTTTTGAGTGAAAGAGAGAGAGAATTCAAATTAAATCTAATGCCTGAGAAAAAGAGATCAGAATCCACCATGACTTGTCATGGCGTAAACTCTGTGATCCAAATAAATACCCTGGCCCTAAGCCAGAAGTATCCCCTAAAGATCAATATCTTTCCAATATTCCAGTAAGAAAATCTTATATATATGTCTATTTGAGTTTGTCATTAGAAAGACATTGATTTTTTTTTTTTTAGGGATAGCATTTTTTTTTTTTTTTTTAATAGAGTGGTGGTGGTGGAAGCCAGATTGCAATAGTTGGGAAGTAGATGGAAGCTGAGAAGGTAAAGACAGTGTTGGCTACATTTTTAAGAAGTTTGGACAAGAAATGGAGGAAAGAAATTCAAGACAGAACAACTAGGACCAAAGGTGGAGGAAGTTTTTAAAATTGTACTTTAGAAAGGGAGATAATCTGATTGTGTTATAAATTGGAGAGTTGGACCAGCATAACAGGAGACATGAAATTTTAGAAAGCTTAATGACTCATTTGAAAAGACCCTCCAAATCAAGGAGGGATTCAAAGACGCCGAAACAGCTGGTAAAACAAGCCTTCTAAGATGTTATGTGTCACTTTTGCATCCACCCCAGCCATAAAGAATTTTCTGCTGCCCATACAATTAAAAGAAAATGTTTACTGACGGGATAAAGATATCTCATGACAAAGCCTTCTGGACATAATACTCCTAGTTATACATTGCAGAACAATGCTTATGTGTGTATAGCTAATTGCTAAAAGTCTGTAATGAAAACCAGGCTTACAGTAGCTTAACACATAGAAATTAAAAATAAATCAGGCTTGTAACTTTGCCTTTTAGTTTTTGTTTGTTGGTTTTTTACTTAGAAGAATGATTTTAAGAGGTAATGGATGCCTGTCCACATGCATTTCTCTTTGGCCTAGAACAATTAATTGGCTGTAAGTCTTTTGACTCTGAAGGCTCTCTGCAATAGGGAGTCCCACCAACGGACAGGGTGGTCATGTGGCAGGCAGCCATGTCACCCTGGCAACTCTATGGGACAAAATAAAGATTTGCTGACATTTGATGTTGCCTCTGGCAAATCTTGGCCAGACGGGGGAGAATGTAAACCAAAAAGCAAATTCTAAATTCTAATTATTTCCACTCCCCCCACTAATGATCCGAATGGACTTTCTTAACCTGAGAGACTGTTTCAGGCCATGACTGGAAGCGGGGGTCAGACATGCCTCACAATCTCTCTCTGGCATCAACTTTTTTTTTTTTTGAGACAGAATCTCACTCTGGTGCCCAGGCTGGAGTGCAATGGTGTGATCTCGGCTCACTGCAACCTCTCCCAGGTTCAAGCGATTCTCCTGCCCCAGCGTCCTGAGTAGCTGGATTTACAGGTGTGTGCCACCATGCCCGGCTAATTTTTGTATTTTTAGTAGAGTTGGAGTTGGTCAGCCTGACCATGTTGGTCAGGCTAGTCTTGAACTCCTGACCTTGTGATCTGCTTGCCTTGGCGGATTTTGAGGGAATATAAACATTTAAACCATGGCAATGTACCTTTTATTTCTGTTTCTTGTCTTATTTAACCAGCTAGGATCTTCAGTACAATATCAAATAGGAGTGTGAAGGATATGAACAGACACTTTACAGAAGAAGACATACATGAAGCCAACAAACATATGAAAAAATGCTCATCATCACTGGTCATTACGGAAATGCAAATCAAAACTACATTGAGATACCACCTCACGCCAGTTAGAATGGCAATCATTAAAAAATCTGGAGACAACAGATGCTGGACAGGATGTGGAGAAATAGGAACACTCTTACACTGTTGGTGGGAGTGTAAATTAGTTCAACCATTGTGGAAGACAGTGTGGCGATTCCTCAAGGACCTAGAAATAGAAATTCCGTTTGACCCAGCAATCCCATTACTGGGTATATATCCAAAGGATTATAAATCATTCTACTATAAGGACACATGCACACGAATGTTCATCGCAGCACAGTTTACAATAGCAAAGACCTGGAACCAACCCAAATGCCCATCGATGATAGACTGGACAGCGAAAATGTGGCACATATACACCATGGAATATTATGCAGCCATCAAAAATGATGAGTTTGCATCCTTTGTAGGGACATGGATGAACCTGGAAACCATCATTCTCAGCAAACTGACACAAGAACAGAAAATCAAACACCGCATATTCTCACTCATAGGCGGGTGTTGAACAGTGAGAACACATGGACACAGGGAGGGGAGCATCTCACACTGGGGTCTGTTGGGGGGAAAAGGGGAGGGACAGCGGGGGGGGGTGGGGAATTGGGGAGGGATAGCATGGGAAGAAATACCAGATATAGGTGATGGGGAGGAAGGCAGCAAATCACACTGCCATGTGTGTACCTATGCAACAATCTTGCATGTTCTTCACATGTACCCCCAAACCTAAAATGCAATAAAAAGTATATATATTAAAAAAAAAAAAGAAAAGAAAAGACATCTATTAGCTTAGGGAGAAATTGATGAGTTTCCTACCTTTAAGTATAATGTTAACTGTATGATTATTGTAGACATTCTTTCTCAAATTAAGGGAGTTTCCTTCTATTCTTAATTTGGTGAGAGTTCTAACCATGATTTGATGTTGGATTTTGTCAGATGTTTTTGCGTGTTGATTTATATGGTCATTTGATTTTTCTTTAATTTGTTAAATTAAATTTCTTTAATTTGTGCATTACATTGTAGATTTTAAAATTTGGAATCAGGCTTTCATACTTGGAATAAATCCCACTTGGTCTTGGCATATAATTATTTTTATACAACGTTGGATTTAATTTTTATACAATGTTGGATTTAATTTGCTGCAATTTTGCTGAAGGTCTTTGCATGTTCATGATAGATACTGTTCTTAAAGTTTCTTTAGTTGTAATGTTTTCATCTAGTTTTGATGCTAATATAGTACTGACCTTAGAGAATGAATTAGGAATCTTTCTTTTGCTTCTATTTTCAGGTAGTGATTTAGAAGAATTGGTATCATAAATGTTGGGTAGGATTTACTGGTGAAAGCATCGGGGCCTGGTTCTTTCTTTTTCATAAAGTCATTATTTATTGTATTAACCTGCTTGGGCTGCCATAAAAAGTACAATAGATTGAATGGCTTTAACAATAGAAATTTGTTTCCTCCCAGTTCTGGAGGCTGGAAATCTCAAGAGAGGGTGCCAGTATGGTTGGGTTCCTAATGAAGGCTCTCCTCTGTTGCAGATAATTTCCTTTTCACGTCACTGTGTCCTTATATGGCACAGGGAGGGGAGGAGGTGGGGGAGAAGAGAGAAAACAAGTTCCCTCATGTTTCTTCTTACAAAGCACAAATGCCATTATGAGGGCACCACCCTCACGATCTCATCTAATCCTTATTTCCTCCCCAAATTAAATCTCAAATGTCATCACATTGTGGTTAGGGGTCAACACATAATTGGGGGTCACGGTGAGGGGTAAGTCACAAACAATCATTATATAGCAATTATTGATCTTAATGGATTTAGGACTAATACTACTTATTTCTCAAGTGAGTTTTAGTAAAGTGTATCCTTCAAGCAATTGTCCATTTCATTTAAATAATCAGTTTTTGGGCCAAGAATTGTTTATGATATTTCTTTTTTAATGTCCATGGGAACAGCAGTGATGCTTTTTAAGTCATTTTTAACATTAATTGTTGTCTTCTTCCTTTTTTTCATAGTTACTGTGGCAAAAAGTTCATAAACTTTATAGATGTTTTCAAAGAATTAGCTTAAAAACTATTTTTTGATGCAGGGGCTCACCATGTCACTCCGGCTGGAGTGCAGTGGTGTGATCATGGCTTACTGTATCCTTGACCTCCTGGGCTCAAGCAATCCTCCCACCTGAGTCTCCTGAGTTTCTGGGACACTAATGCACACCACCATGCCTGGCTAGTTTTTAAAAATTTATTTTTATTTTGTAGAGATGGAGCTTCACTACATTGTTTACTCCAGTGTCAAACTCCTGGGCTCAAGCCATCTTCCCATCTTGGCCTCCCAAAGTGCTGCAATTATAGGTGTGAGCCACCATGCCAGGCCAGAATTAGCTTTTGTTTTCATTAATAATGTCTATTGTTTTCCTATTTTCAAGTTAATCGTTCTGCTTGAATTTTTATTATTTCTTTTCTCCTGTTTGCTTTAGGCTTAGATACTCTTTCTTCTTTAGTTTACTTATGTGGAAATTCAGGTGAGTGGGTTTAGATCTTTCTTCTTTTCTAATATATATTTAATGCTATAAATTGTCTTCTAACTATGGCTTTTGTTAAATCCCTCGTTTTGATAAATTGTATTATAATTTTCCTCTAAATCAAATAGCATTTAATTTATCTTGTGTTTTCATTGACCCATGTGTTATTTAAAAGTGTGTTGTAAGTAATCTCATTAAAAAAGGGAAAAAGACATTAACAGACACTCCTCAAAAGAACATGTACAAGAGGCTGGTAAATATGAAAAAGTGTTCAACATCATTAATCTTCAAAGAAATGCAAGTCAAAATCACAGCGAGGTAACATTACACACCAATCAGAATGGCTATTACTAAAAAGTCAAAAAACATATGCTAGCAAGGAGGCAGGCAAAAGGAAAGACTTATGCACGATTGGTGGGAATCTAAATTAGTTTAGCCACTATGGAAAACAGTCTGGAAATTTCTCAAAGAACTAAAAATAGAGCTACCATTCAACCTAGCAATTCCATTACTGGATGTATATCCAAGAGAAATAAATCATTCTACTCAGAAGACACGCAAATGTTCATGGCAGCACTGTTCACAACAGAAAAGACATGGAATCAACCTAGGGAGGCATCAGAGGTGGACTGGATAAAGAAAATGTGGTACACATATACCATGGAATATACGATGCAGTCATAAAAAAGAATAAAATCATGTCCTTTGCAGAAATGCAGATACAGCTTGAGGCCATTATCCTAAGTGAATTAATGCAAAAATGGAAAACCAAATACCACATGTTCTCATAAATAAGTGGTAGCTAAATATTGGGTGCTCATGAACATAAAGATGGGAAAAATAGACACCAGAAACTATCGTAGGGGTGGGAAGGGAGAAATGGTTTAGAAACCACCTACTGGGTACCATGCTTACTATCTGAGTATGAGATCGTTTGTACCCCAAACCTCAGCATCATGTAGTATACCCATGTATAAACCTGCACATGTACTCCCTGAATCTGTCATAGAAGTGGAAATTATAAAAAAAAAATAAAAGTATGTTGATGTGGTCTTAGTTCTGAGATCTCTATTCTGTTCCATTTGTCTGTCTGTCTGTTTTGGTACCAGTACCTGTTTTGGTTACTGTAGCTTTGTAGTACAGTTTAAAGTGGGTAGCATGATGCCTCCAGCGTTTTTTTTTTTTTTCTTTTTTTTTTGCTTAGAATTGTCTTGGCTCTACAGGCTCTTCTGTGGTTCGATATCAATTTTAAGGTAGCTTTTTACTAATTCTGTGAAGAATGTCAATAGTAATTTAATTGAATTTATAAATTACTTGGAGCAGTATTGCCATTTCATGATATTGATTCTTTCTATCCAGGAGCACACAATGTTTTTCCATTTGTTTGTGTCCTCTCTTATTTCCTTGAGCAGTGGTCTGTAGCTTTCCTTGGAGAGGTCTTTCAAATCCTTTGTTAGCTGTATTCCTGGGTATTTTATTTGTAGCAATTGTGAATGGGAGTTCATTTATCATTTGACTCTATGATTGTCTATTGTTTGTATAAAGGAATGCTTGTCATGTTTGCACATCGATTTTGTATCCTAAAACTTTGCTGAAGTTGCTTATCAGTTTAAGGAACATTTGGGCTAAGACAATGGGGTTTTCTAGAAATAAGATTATATTTTCTGTGAGCAGAGACAATTTGACTTCCCGTCTTCCTATTCGAATACACCATTTCTTTCTCTTGCCTGATTGCGCTGGCCAGAACTTCCAATACCATCTTGAATAGGAGTGGTGAGAGAGGGCATCCTTGCCTTGTCCTGGTTTTCAAAGGAAATGGGCTTCCAACTTTTGCCAATTCATATTGGCTGTGAGTTTATATTAAACGTCTGTTATTATTTTGAGATATGTTCAAGCAATACCTAGTTTACTAAGAGGTTTTAACATGAAGGAATGTTGAATTTCATTGAAGGCCTTTTCTGCATCTGTTGAGATGATCATGTGGCTTTTGTCATTAGTTCCATTTATGTGATGAATTACATTTATTGATTTAAGTATGTTGAACCAGCCTTGTATCCCAGAGATGAAGATGACTTAATTGTGGTAGATAAGTATTTTGATGTGCTGCTGGATTTGGTTTACCAATATTTTATTGAGGATTTTCACATTGATGTTCATCAGGGATATTAATCTTCGACAAACCTTACAAAAGCAGACAACGAGGAAAGGATTCCCTATTTAATAAATGGTGCTGGGAAAACTGGCTAGCCATATGGAGAAAACTGAAATCGAACCCTTTCCTTATACCTTATACAAAAGATTAACTCAAGATTGATAAAAGACTTAAATGTAAAACCCAAACCACAAAAGTCCTAAAAGAAAATCTAGGCAATACCATTCAGAACACAGGCATGGGCAAAGGCTTCATGAGAAAAACGCCAAAAGCAATTGCAACAAAAGCTAAAGTTGACAAATGAGATCTAATTAAACTATAGAGCTTCTGCACAGCAAAAGAAACGATCATCAGAGCAAACAGGCCACCTACAGAATGGGAGAAAATTTTGCAATCAACTCATCTGACAAAGTTCTAATAACCAGAATCTACAAGGAACTTAAACAAATTTACAAGAAAAAAACAAACAACCCCATCAATAAGTGGGCAAAGGACATGAACAGACACTTCTCAAAAGAAGACATTAATGCAGCCAACACATATATATATATAAAAGCTCATCATCACTGATCATCAGAGAAATGCAAATCAAAACCACAATGAGAAACCATGTCACTCCAGTCAGAATGGCAATTATTAAAAAGTCAAGAAACAACAGAAATAACAGATGCTGGTGAGGCTGTGGAGAAATAGGAATGCTTTTACACTGTTGGCGGGATTGTAAATTAGTTCAATCATTGTGGAAGAAAGTGTGGTAATTCCTCAAGCATCTAGAACCAGAAATACCATTCTACCCAGCAATCCCATTACTCAATAAATACTCAAAGGAATATAAGACATTCTATTACAAAGGTAAATGCACATATATATTAATTGTAGCAATATTCACAATATCAAAGACATGGAATCAACCCAAATGCCCATCAATAATAGACTGAAAAAAGAGAATGTGATACATATACACCATGGAATACTATACAGCCATAAAAAGGAACGAGATTATGTTCTTTGCAGGGACATGGATGAAGCTGGAAGCCATCACCCTCAGCAAAATATCACAGGAACAGAAAACCAAACACCACAAGTTCTCACTCCTAAGTGGGAGCTGAGCAATGAGAATACATGGACACAGGGAGGCAAACAACACATACTGGGGTCTGTTAGGGGAGCTGGGGGAGTGAGAGCATCAGGATAAATAGCTAATGCATACAGGGCTTAATACCTAGGTAATGGGTTGATAGGTGCAGCAAACCATCATGACACATGTTTCTCTATATAAAGAACCTGCAAATCCTACACATGTATTCCCGAACTTAAAAAAAAAAAGTGTATTGTTTAATTTCCAAATATTTGATGATTTTCCAGATATTTTCTTTCTGTTATTCATTTCAAGTTTTAATGCCATTGTTGTCTGAGCTAATACTTTGTGTGTTTTCTATACTTTTAAATTTGGTAAGCTGTGTTTTATGGCCCAGAATGTGATCTAGCCTGTTGAACATTTTGTGTGATCCAAAGAAGAAAGTATATTCTAGTGTTGTTGAATGGCATATTCCACAAATGCAAGTTAGATAAAATTGATTGATATTGCTGTTTAGGTCAACTAAATCTTTACTGATTTTCTGCCTGCTTCATCTGTCAATTGCTGAAAGAGAGATGCTTAAGTCTCCAACTATAACAGAAAGTTTATCTATTTTGCCCTAAAATTCTATCAGTTTTTGCCTTGCATATTTTGATGCTCTATTGTTAGGACTGTCATGACTTTTTGAATAATAAATCTCTTTATTGTTTAGCCATTTCTCTGGCTATCCATGGCATTTTTTCTTATTCTGAATTCTGCATTGTCTCAAATTAATCAAGTTACTTCAGCTTTCTTTTGGTTAGTGTTAGCATGGTATATCTTTTTCCATCCCTTTACATTTATCCTATCAGAGTCTACATGTAAAGAAAATTTCTTATATGCAACATATGGTTCAGTTCTGTTTGTTAATCCACTCTGACAATGTGTGTCTTTTAATTTATATATATGAATTCTTTGTTTTAAAAATGATTATTAATATACTTGGATTAATATCCACCATGTTTGTACTGTTTTTTATTGTTGCCAAAAGCTGTCTTTTCTCCCTTCTTTCATTTTAATTATTTTATATGATTCAATTTTCTTTTCTCTCTTAGCATATTATTTTACTTTTACAAATATTGTTAGTGGTTGTCCTAGAGTTTACAATATAAAATTTTAACTAATCTATGTTTACCTTCAAATAAAAGTATTTCATTTCACATGTAGTCCTGATTCGTCCCTAGCATTTCTTGTGAGATTGCTGCCATTCTTCTAGTTATCCAGAAGATAGTAATAAATGGTTACTATTATTATTTAGTAACAATAAATAAGCAATAAATATCCTTTAATGAATTAAGAATATGAAAAATAACAGATTTAGTTTTTCTTTATTTATTTGTTTTCCTTGCTTTTCTTTTTTAATGTAGACTAAAATATCTGGCTTACATAGTTTTCTTTATATCTAAAGACAATATTTACACAGTTTTTACATGATAGGTATGCTGGCAATGAATTCCCTCAGTTTTTATTGGTCTGATAAAATATTTTTCTTTCATTTATGAAGGATCATGTATTTTGATATAGAATTCCAGGTTTTTTTCTTTTAACACTTTAAATATTTTGCTTTTTGTTACTTTAAGTATTTTAAATATTGCTTGCATAGTTTCTGGTGAGAAGTCCACTGTAATTGTTATCCTTGTTCCTGTATAGGTAAGGCATTTTATTTCATTCTGGTTACTTTCAAGATTTTCTCTTTGTGTTTGGTTTTCTGCAGCTTGAATATGATATGCTACAGATAGTTTTTGTTTTTGAAGGGAGGAGAGGGAGGTTATTTTGTGGGATATCTTTGAGCTTCCTTGATCTGTGGTTTGCTGTCTATAATTAATTTTGGAAATTTCTTGGCCATTATTACTTCGGATATTTATTTTGTCTTATTTTCTCTTTCTTTGTATTCTGGCATTCTGTAATATCACATCTTTTGAAATCGTCCCATAGCTATTGGCTATTCAGTTTTTTTTTCTTGTCTTCTCTTTGCATTTTAGTTCAGGAAGTTCTATTTACATTTCTTTAAGGTCACTGATTATTTCCTTGGGTTGAGTCTACTGATGAGCCCATCAGATAATCTTTACACTCTTGTTCTGTTTTAGATTTCTAGCATAGTCATGAATTCACCAAAATTACCATCTAAGTCAGGGGTGTTCAAGCTTTCGGCTTCCCTGGGCCACATTGGGAGAAGAAGAATTGCATTGGGCCGCACTACACTAACGATAGCTGATAAGTAAAAAAGATTGCAAAAATCTTTTAAGACAGTTTACAAATTTGTGATGGCCTGTATTCAAAGCTGTCCTGGGCTGCATACAGCCCACGGGCCATGGGTTGGAAAAACTCGATCTAGGTGTTGCTGCTAGTTAGTGGTCCCAATGGCTTTTGCTCCAGACGGTCTTGGCTTTGGGCTCCAGTTTGCCCTGGGACCTATGTTCTCAGATGGGTTTTTTAAAAGTCACTGATTTTCATTTTATATAGCCCAATCTAAAAATCTCTGCCCTAGAAGTTAGCACTAAAATATACTGGCAAAAAAATAAAAAATAAAAAATAAAAGTTTAAATCAGAACTTTAGGATCTCCGTATCAGGAATTTAGAATTTAAAATCTCAGGAGTTGTGTGATTTTGGGGCTGAGGGGTGTATGTATATTTTTCTTTTTAAAAACTGATTTAAAATGGAAATTTATCATGTCTTTCAATTATAAGCACAAGCAACAAAGCACAATAGTATTGGCAGTAGCTGTGACATTATTACCAATGGAACTCACACATATTTTTATATCACATTTATAGTTTTTTTCTAATAACAATATCATTTATGCTGAGCACTTTGAAAAGTATACTAGTTAGTAGACTCACCACTTGATCTTATTATTTAAAGCATTAGTGAAGAGGCACACCACAAATCTGCTTAAACATTTATTTCACTGACTATATTTAGGTATATTTGTTTTCTTTTCAGTTTGGTGTATTTTTATTTTATAATACAAAATTATTCTGAAGAAGTGTGGGAGGCAGGATAATGGCCTCCACAGATGTCCACACCCTACTTTTAGGTACTTGTGAATTTCTTAAAAGAGACTTTGGGTTTGTTGGCCTGTAAATTAGTTCAACCATTGTGGAAGACAGTGTGGCCATTCCTCAAGGATCTAGAACCAGAAATACCATTTGACTCAGCAATCCCATTACTGGGTATGTACCCAAAGAATTAGAAATCATGCTACTATAAAGACACATGCAAACGTATGTTTACTGCAGCGCTATTCATAATAGCAAAGACTTGGAACCTACCCAAATGACCATCAACGATAGACTGGATAAAGAAAATGTGGCACATATACACCGTGAAATACTATGGAGCCATAAAAAATGATGAGTTCATGTCCTTTGCAGGGACATTGACAAAGCTGGAAACCATCATTCTCAGCAAACTAACACAGGGACAGAAATCCAAACACCACATGTTCTCCCTCTTGAACAATGAGAACATATGGACACAGGGAGGGGAACTTCACACACTGGGGCCTGTGCGGTAAGGGAAGGGAGAGCATTAGGAGAAATACCTGATGTAAATGACAGGTTAATGGGTGCAGCAAACCACCATGGCACATGTATACCAATGTAACAAACCTGCACACTCTGACATGTATCCCAGAACTTAAAGTATAATAACAATAATAATAATAAAAATAAAAGAGAGACTTTGGGGGTATGATTAAAGTTAAGGACCTTGAGATGAAGAGATTATACTAGATTACCCATATGGGCCCTATCTAATCATACAAGTCCTTAAAAGTAAAAAAGAAAGGCAGAAACGTTGAGTCAAAAAGATGAGACATGAGCAGAACTCGACCTGTTTTTGCTGGAATTGAAGCTGCAGGCAGGTGACTATGAGTCATAGAATGCAGTGAGAAGGACCTTCAGCTACAGACAGGAAGAAAATGGTGATCTGAGTCCTACATCTGCAAAGAGCTGAAATCTGCCAGCAATTCAAATGAGTAGAAAACAGATTACCTCCTAGAACCCCTGGCCTGCCCACATTTTTATTTTGGTCTGGCGAGACCTGTAGTAGACTTCTGAGCTACAGAACTGTAATAACGTGTTGTTTTAAGCCACTGAGTTTCTTTTAGTTTGTTACAGCAGTACTAAACTGATACACCAAAAATCCCTGTGCTTCATCCAAATATTCATGTTGTCCACGACACACAAAGAAACTAAGAACCCAGCTGTAGTTTAATTCATCAGAGACTCAACATGTTTTGAAAGGTAAATGTTATGGAATGAAATAATTGATGACCATTAAGACACCCAATATTTTCGCACTGAAAATAATGATTCCATCTATGTTAATAAAGGCCTAAAACAATTGTACTAAACTACTCCATTATCTCTTCCAATTTGGTTTCTAAATTTTCTAACTCTATGTCCATGGCTGATTATGATAATTCAAACTTTCTTTCTGAATATTATGCTGCATATGTAAACTCAGGCACTTAAGAGCAGCTTTTGAGGAACCGATTGCCATAAGCAATTACTTGAATGTAAACTTATGTCATTGAAGAATGCATACTGGTGGAAAGGTTGTATCAGCAACGTCTAATGAGGAAAATAATGTATTAGAAATACAGAAGAGTGATGGCTTGTTCTGAGCATGCCTCTTAGGTTGGAATAAATTACCTTTCGTTATAATCTCCATATCCTTCAGTAAGAGTAACTCTGAAAATGTGTGTTGGTGCCAAAGCAACATCACTGTGTATTCTTTTTTTTTTTTTGAGACGGAGTTTCGCTCTTGTTACCCAGGCTGGAGTGCAATGGCGCGATCTCGGCTCACCGCAACCTCGGCCTCCCGGGTTCAAGCAATTCTCCTGCCTCAGCCTACTGAGTAGCTGGGACTACAGGCATGTGCCACCATGCCCAGCTAACTTTTTGTATTTTTAGTAGAGACGGGGTTTCACTATGTTGACCAGGATGGTCTCGATCTCTTGACCTCGTGATCCACCCGCCTCGGCCTCCCAAAGTACTGGGATTACAGGCGTGAGCCACCGCGCCCGGCCACTGTGTATTCTTTATGAGAATATTTTTTAAAGTAATAATCAGAAGACCATGAAACTCTTTAAACACCTGTTAGAATTAGGGAATAGTAGAAATTATAAGGCTGTTGGAACATTGCAGTATTCCTACCAGATAATAGTCCATAGGCAATTATGTGAAGAGACAATTCTTGAAAAACATATTCTTAATTTTTTTTCTTGGTGTACGCTTTCTAATTAGTTTCACTTTAGCACCTTTCTTTTTTATAGTTTGCCAAAATATACTATCTTTTATTCACAGCTTTTGGTTGCAGGATTATTCAACCTAGCTCATAAAAGAAAACAATATTGCATTTCTAACCTTTCGCTCATAGAATTGGCAAGTTTAGTCGAGAAAAGCTGACATGCCATTAAAACAACAGCTTGTCGTCTTTCAATCAGTCCTTAGCTGAAGTTAAAATCCCACTCATCCTACATGATCCAGGTAAAGACCTTCTTCCTTCAGGCATCTGTGGTTTGCTTCTTTCCATAAAAAAATCTCTAAACGTTTGGCACCCATAAACATTAACCTGAGTTTTCAGCATTGAATTCACTCATTCATCCAACACGATTTGATTGTCTGCTGGGTGCCACTCATGCTGCTAAGCTCTGCGGGTACAAAGATGAATAGGACTCTGTCCACATTCTCAGGATAAGAGGGAAATAAAGGTGAAAAGCAGTAGTTATAGTACAGTCTGATAAGCACCGTAATAAAACATGGAAGATTTTCACACATTGACAATTATAAAATTGTGAAGATCTGTTCTCTCTTTAGCTGGTTTTTAAGTCCCTAAAATCCTTTTTGCTTTGTCTCCCTGTATTACCATGCTGACTGTTCATAATGCCTGTTCTTAATTAAGTCTTCTTGATAAAATGTTGTTCTCTGTGCTCTTGTCTTATTTTTTCCCCATTCTTTCAGTTTCTTACTGTGAATGGTGAGAAGGCATTTCTTCTCAATTGGCCCAGTACTACTACTTTGAGTTAGTAGAGAGTAGTGGTTAAAAATTCAGGCTCAGGGTAGAGGTTACCTGAGTTCGAATCTAGATTCAGCCACCGGAGAGCCTTTTAACATAGGCACGTTATGCAAACCCACAGTGCCCAAATTTCCTCATCTGCAGAATGATAAGGAATAGCACCTATTCCATAGTGTTTTTGTTAGGATGAAATGAGATACTGTGTGTAAAGTGCTTGGCATATAATAAGAACTGTGCAAATAGTGGCATTATTACTTGACAGCAGAACAGAGGCCAGCCATTTCTTCAGTTTATGATTTACGGCCAAATAGAAATGCTAGTAATAACACATTTACTGTTTTTATTTTTGATTGCACATGACTGGGGAGCCTGGGGAGCCTCTGTAGCACAGAGTGAGTAGCCCCTTAACAAGAACCAAAATGGAGGGTATGGATGAGGCTGAGATCATCACCCCCTGGAGAACAGAGACAGTGTCTGAGTTGCCAGGAAATCTGGCCCCTGCTCATCCCGGAAACCCTGAGCTTTGACTTTTTAAGAGAACATACCACAGGTGATGCCATCTGAGAAGATAAGTAGCAGATCTTCTAAGTAGTAGAACTGGGATTTGAACCGTTGGCTTTCTGACTTTAAAACATGTTTTTTTCCCTCTGTACATAAAGTGTGTTCCCAATGGAACAGGGATCCAATGAGTGAGTACTTAGGAAAGGAACTTGTATAGGAGACGCTGTGATAAAGTGGTCTTGGCAAGAACTGGAAATAGACATGGGAGTGTGGGATGTCATCTGTTGTCTGTTGTCTAGGGCAATAATGACGGAGAACAGGGACTATATTTCTTAGTAGTGCTGCCATATGCTTAGACGCACACCCTGAACTTTGTTGATGTGAAGTAGTCTGTAAGATGACTGGCTGTTGGTAAAGCCACAATCTGTATTTGCCTTTAAATTATACCGTGCTGATATTTGATATTTACTCTACTGCAGTGCCATATTGATTTGCTTTTCCCTCTCAATGTCATGGCCCTACATTGCCTTAAATTCTAACACATTATTAGTGTTTTAAAATAGCATGTCATTTAATATTCATATTAATGAAATTCTGATGTTAAGAATCACACACATGGGTCTCAAGACGAGATGGAATTTGTACAATACACTTCCTACAATGCTCTTGGCCAAAGGGCTTTCACCATTGGCAGGACCTTGTTACAACAGCCTCCCCTTCCTGTGTTCCCACAGCCTCGACCCTGAGGGCTGCCATGGAGCCAGGCTCCCGTACGGCGTGGGTTTGGGGAAGAAGCCAGACAGTCAGGGTTTTCAGTAGGAATATAAATTGTATGAGAAGCCATAAAAGCTAGGTAAGGAATGTGTTGTTCAGTAGTTAAAGACGTGCTGGGCCTTAGTTTAACTATTTGAAACCCTTGGAAGGATTTGGAAAATGAATTGAGAGCTGGTTTGTTATTTTTGCCCTCACGGGTTGCTTTTAACAAGCACAACGGCTTTAGAAATCCTCTCTCTAGTTATGTTTGCTTCTTTTCTACTTGGGAAACATTCTAAGGCTCACAGTGGTACTTGTGGCACCCCAGCACATCTCTCTACCCCTTATCCCCTGTCCCTTCCAATCTAAAAAGAAAGAAGAGGAAAAGCCACTGACTGACTGCACCTGAAGCTTTGTCAAGACTCTTCGGCACAATTCAGTGCCTGCAAATGTTACAGGAGGGTGTGCAGATAGATGCACAAGGTGTTTGTCAAATCAGGAGAACATTGTTCAACAGAGACTCATTTCCAGCTCTCTGTTGTGTGGTTGCCTTGAGAATAATTATGTGCAAGCACTGCTTAGATCGTATGGTGACCGGGCTGGGGAAGAAGATTCTGGGAATAAACAGCAGCTAAGCAGCAAGAGAGCTTGCTCTCTGTTTAAATAATGCTCTGTAAATGTCTTCAGGTAGCCCATATAAACCCTGGGATTTATTTTCTCAGGGCTGCTAACCACCTCTCCGTACTACCAAACTGTACAGGAGCAGCCTTGCGTTTTGCTTTTTAAAAACCCGCTCCTCATCCCTCCCTAAATACAACGACCACCACAGTTTTTCATATCTCTGGCTCTTTTAACATTTGCATGTGATTAATCTTCTTTCATTATTTGCTAGCTTTGAATGAATCTGTAGTCTTTTGTATTTTATAGATATTATATAAATTACAGCATGCGTGTTCCATAAAGATCTTGTTTTTCAACACTAATGAATGCAGATGTCTAGTTCTTGCAGTATGCTAAATCTTAATCTCAATTTTGTATTTTCTAATTAAAATCATCTCCTTAAAAAATCGATAAAAGAGAGAAAGAAAACATTTTTTTCCAGGTGCTCCCAGGTCAATTTGGTACAGTAGGAAGGTACAGTGTTCACATATATTTGCCCAATCTAGAAAAATTTTTTACACATTCTCATTCTGAGTGAAAAATACAGAATTGCTATCTTTAACTTTCAGGAACCAAGAACCGTAGTAGCACTTTTTTTTTCTGGTGGAAAATCTCCATAATTCCATAATTTTTAGAGCCTGTTGCCAGAATTTGGTGGAGTATGAATAGAGCTCTGCTTTCGTCTTTCATGGTCTTTGAATCTTTGCTCTCTTTCTTGACTTTGGAGAAGCATACAATTGTTTTTTTTCTTCTTCTTTTCTCAGTCCTTCTTTGAAATTGTTGGATGGCTTGTCTACCTCTGTTCACTGTTTCATGGCTTGAGAGCTCAATTTTATATCTCCTGTCCTGACATCTCTCATGAGCTCCAGGTCTAGATTTTTACATACCCGGTAGAATTTCCACCTTAGACTTGACCTGTCTAACACTGACTGAGCTCACATCTTCCTCACTCCATCTTTTAGCATATTTGTGCCAAAGTTGTTTGCTACCTCCTTTAATCAGGCTCCAGAGAGCTTTAGTAAGATTTCTATCCTTTATCTTGATTGTGCCTGATTTAAAAAAATGATTTAAGTAATAAAATGATCTTACTTTTAATTCTAAAGCTGCCTGGGTGGGTTTGAACTCAAAGTTTTCTTTTGTTTATTCAAAATCCACTGTCTAAAAATTTTCAAGCTTTATGAAAAACTGCAAAGTATGAAAAAACTTTAAAATATATACTTTCTACTGCTTGAAAGCGTCTTAGAAATCATTTGGTAAAACACATCACATAAAGAATTCTGCCGGGCGCGGTGGCTCACGCCTGTAATCCCAGCACTTTGGGAGGCCGAGGCGGGTGGATCACGAGGTCAAGAGATCGAGACCATCCTGGTCAACGTGGTGAAACCCCGTCTCTACTAAAAATACAAAAATGAGCTGGGCATGGTGGCACGTGCCTGTAGTCCCAGCTACTCGGGAGGCTGAGGCAGGAGAATTGCTTGAACCCAGCAGGCGGAGGTTGCGGTGAGCCGAGATCGCGCCATTGCACTCCAGCCTGGGTAACAAGAGCGAAACTCCGTCTCAAAAAAAAAAAAAAAAGAATTCATCGTAGACTGTAGGGAGTTGAGTTTCTAGGCCCTTGGTGAAGCTTTGCTTCTACTAAATATAATGAGAAAAATATGATCGTTAATGAATTACATATTCCACATCCCTGTGTACATTCATGTTTTTCATTCATAATATTTTAAATCTTCAGACCTATAGGAGGAGCATCTTCTGGGAATTATATGCATTATATTTGCAAAAGTCCATTTCTAAAGTCTGACCTGAGTTTTATATAACGTCAGTATATCGTTTTCCTTCAGAGGACATGTGTCTTTGGGCCTCATCACATGTTGTTTCTTTTGTAGAGTCACTGCCTCAGAACTGTCACATGGCCAGTCTCAAATCATTAGCCAAATCCAAGTTTTGCAATAACCAACCATGAATAATGACACGATAATGGGAATTTAGCAGCAACATAAATTATTTTAGATTTAGCAAATCACACGTTATGAACATATTAAAAAAAGAAATGCTGTTCCACTTTTAGAATGACCTTATTATGTGATAAAAAGGGAACTGAAGAGAATGTGGCACTGATAACTACTAGAAGTAAGGAAAGTACACTTAGATATGGACATTATTTTTGGTGAGTTGAAATTCCTGTCAGCAAACTAATAAAATTTGATTCATTTCTCTAAATGATCATCTCTAAATAGATCCATATAATGCTAAGTACCTACTGGCTTATATGGTTGTAGTTCCTCATAGTTATTTGAAATGAGCCTGTGGTGATGGTTTGAGGCTAACATAATTATTTTCTTCCACTGAGGGCAAAGTATAATTCTTCCAGGACTTCTGAAATGCCCTTTTATACTCCTTTCAGGAAGGTAAAATGATTGCTTTATCGAATCCATGTCCGTTGGAATTGTGTTCCTATGTATGCTATTTGATCTTCTTAGATTAAATAGATCAGACCTGTCACATGGCCAATCTCACTTTCTATGGATCAATTTGTCTCATTCTTCATTTCTTTTAAGAGGAAGGAGTTATAAAGACTACAGTGGGGATATTTCACTTGGTTTGCACACAAAAGATTAATGTTAAAAGAGGATACAATCGTGGCTCTCATACAAACATGAAATAAATACATGTCAAAAATTTTATTTCACTCACTAATTAGTGAAGGAACTGGAAAAGTTGTTAAAACTGGTTGCTACAAAGGAGAATGTAAAGGGTCAACTAATAAACAAGCTCATCAGAAAGCCTGATTTAAATTTGCTTAATAGATGCAAAACTAGCTTCTTCAGTGGGAGAGGGAAGTCCATCGAATTTCCACTGGACAGAGTTTATTTGCATGCCTCTAACCAATAATTATTTGCATTGCTATCAGTTTTATGCAGGTTAATGTCTACCTCCACAGAATTATAAAATAGCTGAAGACAATGAAAAGCACAAACTTCACGAAATTAGATAAACTTGGGTGTGTTCTAAACAATGTATTGTTTTCCATTAATGACACCCTTAATCTTTTGGTCTACTTCATCAGCTTTCCCGGTTTTTTCCTATAGAGTGCCCTCTACTTTTGGCTTTGTTTTTTTCATTGGTTTTGGGGAAGGTAACACCCGATTTATGTTTCAGAATGATCTTTATTATCTCCACTTAAGCCTTTTGTTCCCTTTTCTTCAAGTTCAGCTTAGGCAACTCAGTTATCAATGTGTCCTCGAGAAGAGCATATCCCAAAGTTGGAAGAGAATGCTCAAGGGCATCTGAATATAACCATATTTGGCTTACTTGATGAAGCGGTTGTCTGAATAGATAAGACTGGCACGGAAGGAGGCGAGTGTTAGACATTTTAAAATGCATTTTAAGAAAAGTTGATTTTGGATCCTTTTGCTTACTATATTTATTTGCTATGTATTTTATTAATATTTTCTGAGACAGGGTCTTACTCTGTCACTTAGGCTGGAGTGCAGTGGCACAGTCATGATGTACTGTAGCCTCCACCTCCCAGGCTCAAGCGATTCTCCCACTTCAGTTTCTTGAGTAGCTGGGAGTACAAGTGCGTGCCACCATGCCCAGCTAATTTTTTTTTTTTTTTGCAGAGATGGGGGTCTCACTGTGTTGCCCAGGCTGGACTTGAACTCCTGGGCTCAAGCAATCTTCCCATCTTGACTTCCCAAAGTGTTGGGATTATAGGCATGAACCACCATAGCCACCATACTCTGCTATGCATTTTATGGTAGTTAATATAATTATGACAAATTACAGTGGGAGGTGTATCAATTAATATTGTAAAACATTAACATAAATTTAAGGTTGTACGGTCCAAACTTCTAAACCGTTCTATTGTTACTTCACTAGTGAATTAATTTATTTATTGACTAGATCAGAAGCTTGGTAAAGGCAATAACTCCAGCTATTTTGTTCCCGGTTGCCTCCCCAAAGCCTTGCACACTGTCGGAGGCATAGTATGTTTGTGATATACATTTATTCAGTGAAATTTTAACAGTGATTTATTAACCACCTACTCTTGTCTGATGCTATGATAGGTGCTGGGGATTAAAAATAAATATCTAATATTTTTTATGATTAATATTTTAGAAAAGTTCATCATCTTTTATTGTATCTTTTCCCCAAAGAAATTTGTCCTGAATGAGAGAATTTTAGGCATTATGGCAGACTGACTGGAGAATAGTCTGAGTTTTCCCCAAATCACACTATACAGGCAAGTTTCTTTTGAATGTGTGGTTAATATTATCTCTGGTGGGATCTCCCAGGCAACATTCTTGGTGTCAACCACATAGGGACATTGGAGATTGCTGAGACATAGATCGCTGGCTTCAATAGCCGGAGTTCTTCAAGTTCTCCTAGCAACCCTTCACCGTGTTTCTGAGTCTGATCAGAGATTCTTCCTCTCTTACAGCAGCCTAAGAATAATCACAACTACTGATTAGTATGTGCCAGAATCTAGGTTAAGTACTTTGTAATTGTTATCTCATTGAATCCTTACACCTACCCTATGGAGGTGAGAAGTTAAGGATTATGATTTCAATAATGTAGCTAGTGAGTGGTAGGGGTAGGATAGGATTGGAGGTCTGCCTGAAGTCAAAGGCCATACACTTCGAGCTGTGCAGCCTCTATATCTAGAACTGATGTGATGAGAATACGGCTGAGTCTATGTTGAGTGTCTGTGGGTCTGCAGGATATTTTTTTCCTACATTCGTGATGCAATAAAGAAAAAATGTGTATTAAGTTGAGGCAGCAATTAAGAGCCTACCACCCAAAAAAAGCCCAGGTCCAGATGGGTTCACAGCTGAATTCTACCAGACATACAAAGAGGAGCTGGTACCATTCCTTCTGAAACTATTTCAAACAATCCAGAAAGAGGGAATCCTTCCCAAATCATTTTATGAGACCAACATCATCCTGATACCAAAACCCGGCAGAGA